>CM053786.1:475499298-475811798 GCA_028749045.1 Cupressus sempervirens
ATGTAGCTTAATCTCACATAGCTTAATAATGGTATTGTAACACTCTCATACATGTTTTAGCATAGCTCCACTTTGCATCTCATTCTAGCTTAATTTTTATTTGCTATGCATTCTTGAGGAACTCCTTGGGACATTTGCATTCTTGCATCTTGTCTTTGGAACCTCCCATTGCATGGTTTACTAGCAAGAAGAGTATTTATAAGGCTCATCTGAGAGCCCTTGAATTTGAAATACACTCTCTTGCACTCTGTGGATAGGGAGCTCTAAGCCGGCATTCAAACATTCCAAACTCATGGAATCGTTTGGATAGAATGGTTTAGAGTGTGACACTTTCGAGTGTACATTTTTAGCGCCCACCGTGGGGCTTGAATCAATTTTTTAGCTCTATTTGCTTTTATTTTTCATCTCTGGTTTTTTTACAGCAGCATATTGGATCTAATTAAGTGCTTTTGTAGGATTATCACTTTGATTTTAAGGCCAACCCACAAGTAGATTGGTTTGAAGGCCAAAAATCTAGTTGGTTTAAAGATTTGATCGTATCTTTTAAACCGCTTGGATTTTGATTCTGAATTTTTTTTATAGGTTGGGTATGTATCCAAAATGTTTCAGTCCAATTTTTAGAGCATTTTGATGTGATTTGCGAAAGTTATGATATTTTCTTTTTTTTTTCATAAAAAGTCATTTTTGGTCGCACATCAGCGTCTTTTTCAGAAAAACTTACATTTCCAGAAAGGGTTTTCAATTCTAATGGGGGTTCTTTCTTTGTATTTTTAATTTTGAGGTCGTATTAAGGATCAAAATTTTGATTTGATAAATTTGGCCTGTTTTGACAAAATTGGTCTCTAGGGCGCAAATAAAGAGATTTTTTTGAATTTCTTGCATTTTTGAAAAGCTCTCTAATTTTTAGCAGAGCTCTCTTCTTTTCATTTCTGTTTTTGGATCCTAAATCATAGCAAACAAGTCCAATCTTGTTGACTAGGTCAAAAGCAAAGAGTAAAAATGAGAGCATTTGTGATTAGTTTGCACTTTCTTTGCATACACTTGATTGGAAGATAACTTGGATATTTGAGGCAACTAACCACTTTTTATTGCATTATTTAATGTTATTTCACACTAACTTGTGGTGCTAACAAGTTGTGATTGTAGGTTGCCATCCTTGTGAAAAAAAATTTGAAACATTGCATAAAAAGAACGCATGTCAAAGCTTCAAATGCACAAGGGCTACTAATGATTGTTTGCAGGGTTGTCCAACGCATAAAAATCCAATTTTGCTTGTTCTTTACTTTTACATGTGCGGCATATACTAGTTGTTTATTTTTAGGCACATTAAAACTTACAATTGGGATCTTTTGGTGATAAGAGAGTATGCTCTTCACCCTTGTGGTGAATCAGAAATCTTGACTTACCATTTGGTTTCAAGAGTAAGAGGCAACTGAATCTTCTTGGCGTGTTTGGGGAAAAAAAATTGGAATAGGAGAGTATGCTCTTCACCCTTGTGGTGAATCAGAAATCTTGACTTCCGAAAGTTGATCCACTCTTTGTGTAGTTAGAATCCTTTAGAGGGCCTGCTCTCAGACAACCTGAGAGGAACAACCCAAGTGGGGACAAGCAAATTACCCAGCTCTTCCAACCCACTATAAACTCAAAGCTATCAAGGAAACAAAACCTTGGTAGACGTAGTGTTTATCTTCGCCTAGTGTGATCGCTTATGGGATTTCAACCATAGGGAGATCACTAGGCAAGAATGCTTAAGGTACTCTTGTGATTGCGAGATCGGTTACTCATCGCAAGGTGAGGTGTCCCGTAATTGAGAGCAAGAGGAACACTATGAACAGAAGCCCTATCTAAACACCCTAAGTTAGTAACTACCTTTTTTTAGCCGCTCAACTTCTTGGTGCAAGGATCGATCCTAGTGGACTACTCGAATCAACCCAAGATTTACACTCACCATATGTGTTCCCTTGATTATGCTTATGGCATTTCCATGACAAAGCCAATATCTCTTGTGGGAAACCACTTGGTGTGAGGTGAAGGAGCATCAAGCATGGGCCAAGTTGTTGAGTAATGAACCATGTCCTTTAGGTAGATATTGCTTGATGTGTTCTCGAATGTGGTATACCTGTGAAAATCTTTTGAACATACACATGACGATAATTCTAGGGATTTCTTTTAAGACCTCACATATGCTTGTATCATGCAAGGTTGCTTTGTCCCTTGCTAGATTTTTTGAAGACTACTTCATGTGTCACTATCTTGCTTGGAAATAAATTATTTTTGAACATCAAATTTGCTATGCTATCAATTATTGCCAAACTTTGTCAACCAAGTCAAAATGTCAAGTGCAAACATTTTCTTGTGTTGCTTGCTAAGGGGAGTCTCATCATTTGATTTTTATTTTCTACGTCTCTAGTTCTTGAACATGCTTAAAGTGGTTCGTTGGTCTTAGTGCTCTAGGTCTTTTTGTCTTCATGGTCTATGCATGCTTGCTAGTTATCCTTTTGCTAAAATGGTTGCCTTGATTTCTTGACTAGACTCTTGGGTTAGAGAGTTGTTCACTTGTCACCTCGCTTGCTCTATCTATTTGGCTATTTGGGCATCTTGCCTAGCTATTGACTTGATTCATTCACGTCGTAGGTTTCTTGGAGATATTGTTTGACAAGTCACTTTAATCTCTCTCTACTATCTAGGCAAGTGAACACTCTACCTCCTATAGTTTCAACATCAAGTTATCCTCTAGGATCTTTTATGCTTGGCTTTGCATCTAAAACTATGGGATCTAAACCTTGTGCTACCAAACTTCAACCAAATCTAGATGATCATGATATCCTCCATGTCACTAAAGAGTTTCAAGATCTATATGTGCAATACAAAGAACTAGAAGAGACAAATGATCTTTCTTATCTTCATCTCTCTAAGCGCATGATAGAAATGAAGTCTAAACTTGAGAAAAGGTTAGAGGAGAATATTGCATCATTACATGAATCTTCTTTAAGACCTTTACATGCATGTGAATCACCTTCTTTGAGGTCATCCTCTTCTTCTAGGACTACATGCTCTACTTCAAGACATCAAATGTCTTCATCTTCTAGATCTAAAGACCTCTTTAGAGAACAAGCAAGTGATACCTCCTTTGAGCCTATGCCAAAATTTCATGATGGACCTATCTTTGACAAAGATAATAATGAAGACATGGATGCATGCTATTCACTTGGGAAGCAACCAAAGGACTCTAGACATACTTTTGAGAGAAATTTTACTCCCTTGGGGAATTCTTATGATGACATTTTGAGAACACTTCTTGGCACCAAGCTCATCATGTTGCCTAAGTCTAGCTCCTATGGAAATCCATTCTTGGATACCTATTGTGCCTATCATCAATCTAATGACCATGCTACTTCTAATTGTATAGAGCTGAAACATAAAATCCAAGATCTCATCGATGATGAGATTGTTGATCTTGGAACCTCTAGTGACTCATGTCCCGAGGATACTTGTCTTGAGCAAGATTACATTGATGAACCTATGTCTAGTAGTGGCTCCATTACATCTTTCACTTCTTCCAACACTCATGCATCTCCCAACACTTCAAATCTTTCCAACTTGCCTCCAACAAACAAAAAAACTAGTGCTTTCCATATGCAATATGCGTACCCTAAAGGGTTACCTCTAAAAGAAACTCAAGCTAACCTTCACTTGGCTGCAAACCTTTTCCATGCTACTAATCCTAAACATCCTCAACCTTCATGCACTACTATGCCTAATCCAAGCACTACTCCATTCATTCTTCATTCTCCCTTGTCCTTAGAAGTGGCTCCATGTCAAGAGGACTCTCAAAAAGAAAAAGCTATAAATGTCAAGAAAGATCAAGATCAAGCACCCTTTCATCTCTTTCAAGATTTTTCCCCTCCATATCCTATATCTTGTCCACCTCCTAAGTATGATAAAGATACCACTTCCATTATCTCCCTTGAGCTTACTGAAAATTATGAGAAAAGTTCTCTTCATATGCTATCCAAAGCTACTTGTCAAGATCAAAACATCCCCTCATGTTCTACTTCTCCACATCCACTTCAAAATTGTGCTCAAGCTTCAAGTGCTGCTATTAAAAATGTTGCTCCTATCAAAGCTACTCATGAGTCTATTGATTGCTTTGACCACGTTGCTCACTCTAAAGATGTTGATATCCATTTGCACTATCCCTTTGCATCTTCTAAATCTATCCTTGGTCCTTATCCATCTAAGCTAAAGCATTCAAACCTTCCATCCATTTTGGGGCCTTATGTTCCTCCATCTCCTACATTCACTCCTAGCTCTCCCATCATACCTCAAGATCAACAAAGACACTCATCCTCAATGACTTTTCACCCATCTATCCATCTAAACCAGTCATGTCATCCTTATTCATCCACAAATCTCAAGTCCTTTGGAAGTGAGAATAAACATAAGAATACATTGAAAAAGAAAGATCACTATGTCCCATCTAATCGACATGTGAATGCTAAGAAGGAGAATGCACAAAAGAGACTGCAAAGGTCCACTATTAAAAAAGCTAAATCAAAGAAAATATGGGTTCCTAAACCCATTATTGAAGAAATGTGTTTTGAAGTATCCAAAGGAAAATCTAAAGCTATATGGATTCCCAAGTCTCTTTTAAAAGACTTGAATTTTGAAAATACTTCAAAGTTGACATTCAAGCTTCCAAAAGCTTCCATTCCATCTTCTTCCAAAAGCTTCCATTCCATCTTCTTCCAAAAATATTTCTAAAAATATTCCAAAGCCTTCCACTCCACTTTTTTCCAAATCTCTTCTACCACCTCATAGATCTAAACCTCAAGCTACTTCATCCATGATTCCTCCATCATTCCAATACCTTTCAAGGTGTGTGTCAATGTTGATCTTGTACACTATTTCAACTACCCTCATGAAATCCTCTAAAGCTTACACTAACTTTCTATACATGAACTATTATCCTCCATATACTCTTCCTACTACCATTTCTCTTTCATCACCCTATCAACATCTTTGAGCATACCTTTCTATGGTCTTGGCTTATCATGACTTATCTTTCCTATAGGAGCACTATCTACATTCAAAAAGCTTGAACTCTTTCCAAAAATCCAGAAAATCATATATGATGCTGAAAAAATCCTAAAAATAAAAAAATGCCCTAAAAAAATGATCATCTTAGTGAAAACCTAGCAATAGGCACTTTGATGTATCACCAAAAAAATCAAAAATTCGAAAATACAAAAAAATTGAAAAAAGTCCTAAAAAAATCCGTCAAGTGGTGAAAACCTAGAAATAGGCACTACTTGAAACCCTTGCACCTATGTCTATCAGCCTCAATCATCCACTTCGCTACACATTTCCTGGCTTGGAATTGTTTCTTGTCCTCATCTCGAGGGCATAGCTACTTAGCCTATTGAGGTATTCTTGTGCATTAGGGTTTCTTTGACAACTCACAAAACAATGTTTCTCAACACTTCCCCCACTTTGACATCAAGTGTTTTTTTTAACACTTTACAGATAGTTTACCTACGGTCTCTGATGTTGCGATATTTCTCACTATCAGAATCAAGTCTTGAAGAAATGGCCAAGTGACTTGCACACACACACTTTAACACTTAAACGACTGAGCTGTGCTGATCTTTATCTATTTTGTGTGTTGTCTATGACGATTTATTTACTATATGTTCCATCCCTAATAGTCTTTCAAGGATGTCATTGACTAGAAGACTGGGGGCACGGGACATATTTTCTTGATTTTTTCTTGTGGGTATACTTTGTTTGTCTATAGTGTTGTAAGCATTTATGCTGGTCCTATTCAACACGTTGACTTACAAATGTATCATCCTTGACTGTTTTGCAAGACCGCACTCAGGGTTTATCCTGGTGCTTATGCCTTGATACAGGTGTAATCTTGCTAAATTAAACTTAGGGAATCTAATCGTGTAGTTATCTTGACTTGCATGTCTCTGATGCTTAGATTGGATTTCCACATACCTATCTAATATCGATCATATTCATATCTTCATAGTTATACTAGTGATGGTTTTATGATCTCATGATGTCCCTAATAAATGCTCAATGATGAAATTAAGAGTCTAAATGTTATGCACTTCTTGCTGGTAAACCACTTTGCATATTAGCTTTCATTTTAGGTTCATTTTCTAGCTTAGTCTTGCATTCTTGCATATGGGGAGAGCTCTCTCTTCATCTTTTCATAGACATATCGGCTAACTCCTTTCATATATTTATTTACTTTCTTCTTGTTCATGTCTTTTCACCTTCTTAATCTTTCGCTTCATCTCTTTTCTATCTTATTATCACATTATATAAAGTTTTGACCTCTTAAATAATTTTGATGTCTTGGATTCATTTTCGGGATCGAAATCCAAATTCGAGTTAATCTTGATGGTCAAAATTGTCTTTTAAAATTTTACTTTCTTCTGAGTAGTTAGTTGACCTTTTGAGGTCTAATCTCTGAATCATCACTGGGGCATCTTCATTTCTTCATGTATTCATCATTTCTATGCTTTATATCTACTAAAATTCAACCTTTTCATGTCTAAAATCCTCTTTCTACTCAATTTGACCTAATTTTTATAATTTATCTTTCACAGTCAACTTTGGTCAAATTGGGGCATTTTATCAGTTTCTTATAGTCATTCTTGGGCTCTAATCATCTATCTGTCATCTTGGACATTGCTATATTCTAATTTTCTCATATCTAGCGAGTTTTTGCATCCCCTTACCTCATTTCAATTTCTATCCTGAGGGGGCAGAAATAATTTATCACTAATTGCTACAACTATCTATTTCTTAGGAGCATTTGTTTGATCTTCTCACTTGCTCTCACTCTATCCGCTTTTCTAGGTGTTAACATTCTTCTTGAATTCTAACATTGTTCTCTTCCTAGTGTTCAGTACTACCACTATCAAGCTGTACATTCAGGACTTGCTATCTTTTTCTACATTTTGTTCTTCAAAATTAGATATCTATATCTATCACCGCCTACTTGGCTTTCTATTTTCTTTGACATAATGTGTTCTCAAATCGATCACGCATTAGTCAAAGAGGAGCAAATGTAATCACCTAAAAATTGTCATCTAGACTATTAGCCCCCTTTTCAACATTTTGGCTAAATTAATTTAATCATTTTGCTAATAATCAATTTATTTGATTATAACCTATAGTTTGATTATGCTATCCTAAGTTCATTATTTGATTAAAAGAACATGTCCCCTTTTAATTAAATAAAAGACCCCATTCTTCTAACCCACTTAAAGTGCACACATAAAGTCCTTTTTCTATTTTACAATTAAAAGAAAAGGCTTGTGAGACTTTTGTCTTATGTGACAAGTCAACTTATATTCTATTGGTTGACTTGTGTGTGCACATGGATCACTCCTCTTTTCGAATTCCACCATTGATCCATCCACCATCTTCATCTTGATCTCTACCGTCCGTACGACTTTAAAAGGGAGAGAGCTTTCCCCCTCAAAGGATCCAATCTTCATTTGAATATTGTTATGTTGCAGGTTTTGTAATAGGTTTCTTTGGAGCTTTGTGGAGAACTTCTATTTCTTGTCTACATTCTCTCATCCATAGCATCATGGCATTCTAGCTTAGCTTAGCTTTCATTTTTACATGTAGCTTAATCTCACATAGCTTAATAATGGTATTGTAACACTCTCATACATGTTTTAGCATAGCTCCACTTTGCATCTCATTCTAGCTTAATTTTTATTTGCATTGCATTCTTGAGGAACTCCTTGGGACATTTGCATTCTTGCATCTTGTCTTTGGAACCTCCCATTGCATGGTTTACTAGCAAGAAGAGTATTTATAAGGCTCATCTGAGAGCCCTTGAACTTGAAATACACTCTCTTGCACTCCGTGGATAGGGAGCTCTAAGTCGGCATTCAAACATTCCAAACTCATGGAATCGTTTGGATAGAATGGTTTAGAGTGTGACACTTTCGAGTGTACAATACTATTATTTTCAAATATATGTGATATTATGTTAGAAACTAAAACTATAAATTTGATGCCCTTTTTCTACATCAATTGAAAAGTGCAAAATCAAATGTGAGAAACCAGTGTCAAAATGGAAAAGTTGTACTAAAAATTAATAGTGTAGACATTTGTTGAAGTATAAATAAATTTATAATATTTTTAATGTTTTGGTTATTTTCTCTTGCTTTAAATATGCTCTTTTAATCTTATATTGTATTCTTTATGATGGTCACATAGACTTTTATTAAACCTTAGCTTCATATATATATATATATAATTTTATAATCTATATTTAATTATAGTAATTAATAATATAAAAATAGTTTTTTTTTTTTTCTTGAGTTTGACCCACTACTTCTCAAAATAATACTACCACTAATAAGTAATAGGAAACTCCATAATGCAACATTTTGAAAACTTATTTTGCTTGTTTTTCTGCACCTTCCCTATCTTCATCTTTTGTCCCTTCCCTATCTTCATTTGTACTACATTCTACTTTCTAATATGTTTGTTCTAGCCATGAACGTGACAATGAATTTTAAGAACTTGTAGAGAAATAAAAACATTGTTTCAAATGTCCATGGAGACTCTCCAAAATAACAAACTTTAAAGGCAAAAAAATCTCTTCAAATCTATTGTAGACTTGAAATTATATGGTATGAAGGCTTCAAGCTTCAATAAAATTTGTGATAATTTTGCTTCACATCATACTCTTATTTTCAAATATACATGATATTATGTTAGAAACTAAAACTATAAATTTGAAGCCTTTTCCACATCAATTGAAAAGTACAAAATCAAATGCAAGAAACCTATGTCAAAATGAAAATAGTGTACCAAAAATTAACAGTGTAGACATTTGTCGAAGTATAAATAAATTTATAATATTTTCAAAGTTTCATTTTTTTTTTCTTGCTTTTATGCTCTATTAATCTTGTATTGTATGCTTTATGATGGTCACATAGACTTTTATTAAACCTTAGCCACACACATACACATACATAATAATATTTTATAATCTATATTTAATTGTAGTAATTATTAATATAAAAATAGGTGAAAAAATATTTTTTTTTTTTTTCAGAGTTTGACCCACTACTTCTCAAAATAATACTACTATTAACAAGTAATAGGAAACTCCATAACGCAAAATTTGGAAAACTTATTTTGCTTGTTCTTTTGTCCCTTCCCTATCTTCATCTTTCGTCCCTTCCCTATCTTCATTTGTGCTTCATCCTAATTTCTAATATGTTGATCTAGCCATGAACTTTACAATGAATTTTAAGAACTTGCAAGACATAAAACATTGTTTCAAATATTTGTGTACACCCTCCAAAATAACAAACTTTAAAGGGAAAAAAGTCTCTTCAAATCTATTGTAGACTTGAAATTATAGAGTATGAAGGCTTCAAGCTCCAATAAAATTTGTGATATTTTGGCTACAAATCATACTCTTATTTTCAAATATATGTGATATTATGTTAGAAACTAAAACTATAAATTTGATTCCCTTTTTCTCCGTGCAATTGACAAGTGTAAAATCAAATGCAAGAAATCTATGCCAAAATAGAAAAAATGTACCAAAAATCAATGTAGACATTTGTCAAAGTATAAATAAATTTATAATAATTTTAAAGTTTCATTTATTTTAATTTCAAAACATTTATTAATGCATTCTTTTCATTTAATTCATTTTCAATTTATTTTTACTTGCATAATTATTTGAATTTTAAAAAGTATTTAAAATAAAATACAAAAATCAATAAAAAATATTTTCAGCCAATTTATATTATTATTCTCATAAATCTTTTTCGTTTAAATACAAATTCTTTTCAAAATATTAGTTTTTAGAACTTGTCGTAGGCTAAGTACAGTTGTGATACTTTTTCCATTTCATGCGTTGTGATTAATTTTTTTCCTTTTAGTAGTTTAAATTTATCATTTTTAAATTTATTGATAAAATCATTACATTGGACATAGTTAGATGCAAGAATTTTACCTTAATAAATTGTATAAAATATTTTTGTATGATTTGATTGGATGAATCATTTTAACTCTTATATGGGCTAGATTTCATGGACTATAAAATATGATAGTTTTTAAGAGTTATTAATGTGATTTATATGATTTCAACTCTGATTGTAAGACATTATACTTTGATAATTTTAAAGATTTTTAATATTATATTTTACAAATTATTTTTTTCATTCAATTAAAAATATTATATACACTTATATTATACAATCTTATAAGAAATACTACTATATATTTTATTATTATAAAAATACCATATAATATTTTTATTAATTTAAATATTCTATATACTATAATAAATTTATTCAATGAAAACTAAATTCATACTAAAACTAACGACAAGTACTAAGCCATTGTATGGCACTTGTTACTTCTTATGCCACATATGTTATCATTTCAATAAATGTATGATTTGAATAGTTATTTTAATTCTCTTTCCAACTCTCACTTTCATTAAATTTGAATGAATGTGATTTTAATGATGTCCATGAGACCACAACATTCTATGGGACTGATAGAATGCGCTAAACAAATTCCATATTTTTTTCCATTTCCAATCTTCTAATATGGGTCTTAATCAAGAAGTCTATCATTTGCTCGATCATGTCAACCTCAAACAAACTATGCATGTTGACTACCTTTTGTATGATATTACAGTATATTTGAATGTTGTTGTAAGCTATGCACTCGGAGAGAAAATGTCATTCTGTTTCAATAGCTCCCGTCTTACGAAACACACATATCCTCTCCTCCCAAACCTCCTTGAGCCTCTTCCATCTACCTACCTCGCATATGAGGTGATGGAATCCAGTCCTCAACTGAGCCAATAACAACCTTGCCTTACCTTTAATAGTAGCCCCAAGTTACACTCTCTCGCCATGATCCCCTATTGGATTGAATTCTTTAATGCAATAAGCCTTTTTTTGGTGAATGTTATTATTCCACATGGCACTTTGAAACTTTTCCCGAACAATTTTTTTTATGCCCGCATTATCATTTAGACACTCATGCACCTTGATGTTCCATTTATCCATCCATTTAATATTTTGCTTCATCCATGTTTTCATCCTACGGTTAAGAGCTTCTTCTTTCACAATTTTCGTCCACTAATGATCATGCATGTTGTTTGTCCTTGTTAAGTAGCTAATTAACCGCATTAATGTTGAAGCCTCTAACGAAAAAGTGTCGCCTTTTCACAAAAGAATTTTATAATGAATAGGGGATTTGACTTCAAGATTGCTCGTGATTAAGTGTTTTTGAATTCTCTCTATTTTCCTTCATCCACAATTTGATATGCTACCCCCCACACCTTGCAGCCATAAAGAACCACCGACGTGACCAACAAACCGAAGAGAGTCTTCTTAGTTTTCCAATCCCATAATTTTGTTGTCCTACATCTATTCTGAAGAAGAAATGAAGATTTCCAACCTCCTTGAATCCTTTTTACTCTACATATCTCCCAACTGAGTTTATGATGAAAGTCAATCCCAAGTTACTTGTATTCTTTCACGATTTCTAATGGGTTGCCTTCAAAAAGGAATGTAGTTTTCTTCTTTTCTCTTTAGAGAGAAACTTATGACTTTGGTTTTGGAGATATTCACTCGCATCCTAACTTGTAGGAAATTTTTTTCTTAAGGTCCCTAAATGATCTCTTAATCCTTGAGCCATATTTGCTATCAAAATAGAGTCATTTGCATACAAAAGAAGCTTCACTGCATATCCTATCACCTAAACACGCTCCCCCTCTATGTTATCTAACCAATTTTCTAGTTTATTGATGTATAGCTTGAATAAGATAGGGGATAAAGGGCATCCCTATTTAACACCAATGTCGCTCCCAAAACATTCAGACATACCATCACTAGTTCTGATTTTGGCTCTAACTTTGTCATATAATCTATGCACTACTGTTCTATATTCATCTAGGATGCCTAATTATTTCATTATGTTCCATAACTTTTCTCTATGTACTATGTCAAAGGCCTTCTCGAAGTCAACAAAACAACAATAAGGTTCTTCCCCTTTACTGTCCCACACTTTCTCTTTTATGTGCTGAAGGGTGATGCAATGGTCAATGGTGGAGTGTTTGAGTCTAAAACCTGCCTACCCTCTTGCTCTTTTACCTTCACTTTCTGCCCATTTGTTGATTCTACATTCAATCATGCTCCCAAAAAGTTTTTTGAGAAGCGAGTTAACCATAATAGTGCAATAGTTTGATGGGTTGTTGATATCACTGCTCTTGAAAAGCGAGATAACCACACTAGTGGTCCATTCTAATGGGAAACCTTCCCAAGTAACATAGTTGAAAATATCCTTTACATAGGGCACAGTAATTTCCTCACCCCATTTTATGAATGTAGCTTGCATCCCATCAATGTCACTCACTTTACCACTTGCCAATTTCTTTATCCCTGTTATGATATCATCAACTATAAAGAGTTCCTTCGAAGTATTCACCCTAGGATGATTGTTCTCCTCTTATGGACGCTCATATAGCAACTTTTCATACTCGAGCCATTGTGCATCCATAATGCTGTTATTTATTTGCTTTCTCTCTTGCTGTAATTCTTTCCAAAACTTCTTGGGATCATGATTTCCTAGGGATATTAATGTTGCCTTCTTGCAATGACATATTTGATGCTGGGAGAAGAGAAGAACTAGGACCAAAGGGACACCCAACTATTCAAACCACTTGCACAAAATCAACATAGTGGAAACAACAACAAATACAAACAATTTGGGAGATACAGGAAGAAAATGCCTTCATTCATATATTCATCCAATGATGAATTACATGCCTAGCTGTAAAGCCTTCTGGGTTAGGGCCATATATCAATTCAATTACAATCTTCTATGATTAAACTTTACATTCTTTCTACTCTCTCTCTGATGATCTTTAAAACTTTAACCAAGACCTCTTAAATATATGCACGACCACAAGTCAACTATTGCAATACAACCAAACAAACTCTTATATTAAGTGCTAAGATAAGCCACAAGTCAGCTCACATTAGATATCTATCCCAAAACTAAATGTAAAAGTCAGCCTCAATAGGAAACCGCACACAGAAAACTCAACAAATGAAGACTCCATGAAATATTGGCACTTGACATCCAAATGAACTCAACAACCACACAAACTTGGGATCCAAACAAACTCGGCAACCACACGAACTCGACATCCAAGCGAACTCGACAACCACACCAACTCAACACCCAAAGGATGACTCGACAACCAAAGAACATTCAACAGTAACTGTGAACTCGATATCAACGAGGAAGCTCGACATCCACTAAACACTGAGCAACCACTAAGAACTTGACAATGTAAGACATTGCAAGTCCACAAAAACTAAGAAAATTGAAAACATGCAGGATAGCAGTGCAACCCAAGATGCTCCTACATCAGTATTCTACATTTTTGGTGCAGATAAGTTTGATATAACCTTTCTTGGTCTCTTTGTTAGCCTCTTTCCCTTTTATATTTCTCTTTGCTGCCTTACACTCTTCATCATACCAAGGATTTGTCCAAAAGGTATTAGTAGACTTCTTTTTATTATTTGACCTCTTTCATGCCTCTAAAGCCTTCTGAATAGTAACAGTCAATGTGCTGCTATGAATCGGTTCCCCTACCCCATTAACCCTGTCACTATCTAAAAGATTGTTGGATTCTTGAAGTTGTTGTTCAAGCATTGCATTGAAAATGATTTTGTTCTCTTGAATTAAAAAGAATTTGCCTTTGTTGCTAGTTGCTTTTTGCATGCAAGTATCATGTTTATTGTGTAAGCTGTTTGAGGAGAGGTCCATTTGAAAATGTAAAGGCACGTGGTCAGAGTTCATCTCTATGGGACAAACACTAATATTAAACTCAAGCATTTTATTTATAAGATTTTGTGAGAAAATTACATAGTCAACCACACTTTGGCCATTGTATGTCTTGCACGTGATACCCCCAAATTTTGGCCATCTTTCGAGCTCGTTGAACATAACCATATCGAACACACTGCAAAACCCTAGTAATTTAGACCCAAAGTGTGAAACACCACTATTGTCATCATCAGAGGCTCTCTTCCAGAGCCTATCACTACCTTCTTCCAACCATAGAGGATTATTTGTCACCTTTTCATTGTCAATCAGCTGTAAGGATTGATTACTCGCAGTCCTAGCATTGAAATCCCCCACTAACATTATATCTCTCATGGTACTAAACAGTAAAATTTCATTTTTTAGTGAAGCATAGGGATCTTCTTTGTCAAGTTTTCTCTTCTTGTAGAACTTAGAGTTTTGTGGAGCAAAGTAGCACGCAACTAATCTAAAATTAATTTTGTTCCCTGATATTTGCAACCAAATATACTATTTATTTGGGTCCTCTTTCTCAAATTTAACAATATCACACCACCTCTCACGAATTAGTACCGTAGTCCCGCCATGCCCTTTACTTGTGTCATTGCCTTTATTCCAAATTGAATTTTTTTATAACCTTCAAAAACTTTTACTTTGTGACCCTTGCACTCATGTATTTCCACAAGAATAATGATATCTCTTTCTTCTGCGAGGGGCCCCAATCTTAGACCTCTTCTCCATGGATAGCCTCTATAATTCTAACTTATAATGCTTAGGCAATCCTGTGGGGTCCCTAATTGCTATTTGTCCTTTGAGAGACGTTTGCTGATTTAAGCTTTCTCGTTCTTCAAACAAGCCCATTTCCCTTGACTTCTTGTTGTTTTCACCTTTTCCCATTCCTTTCTTTGTTCTTCTTGCTGTGAAAATGTTAAGTCTTCATCCAAATAAAACGTCGTGCCTCTAAGCAATGCTCTATTTCTAAGAATGATGTTCTTGTCTTCTATATTTTTTTAGGTAACTCATATGTGCCTATCTCTCCCTCTATCCATCCACTTGCCAATCCTATTTGCATGTTGAATGCCACCTGTCCACTTTAGCTAATCTCTAAGAAAATATCTCATCAGGGTGTCCGTTTTCTCACTTTCTTTGAAATCTTTCTCTCCTTTGACTATGATATTAGCCACTTTGTCCCGCTTGTCTTGCTCTTCTTTTATTTGTATTTTAACTTGGTTTTCAATAATCTCCTTTTGTTTGATTGCTGATCCATTAACCACTTGAGACCAAGATCTTACTTCTTCTATTTGTGCTTTCAGTTGAGATTCTTTAGCTTTTATGTCCACCATGGTTGCTTCAATTTCTTTGATTTGTGCTATATCTGCTACATTTGCTAGAACTGACCCCTTATTTCCAATTGATCTCCATTGCTCAAGTTCATGTTTTATGTTTCTAACTCTTGCTACCCTACCTCCATTTTCTCTTGCATGCTTGAAAGTTGCTCCTCTAGAGTTTTGTTTTCCCGTTCTATCTTACTTGTGTATTTTATTGCTCCATATACTTTCTCTTCTTCCCAATTCCTCTTTTCTACAGCCTCAAGCCTCTTCTTCAAGTCCATGAGTTCCTGCATGTATAGTTCTGGACATCACATTAAAGGTTTGGTGTTTGGGCTGTAGTTTATACTATCATCTAGTGATTCCTTCATGTTGCTCGCTTTAACCATTGGGACTGTTTCACCTTGTTGTGACAACAAACCAGTGGGCTTGCCTAATATAACCTGATTTTGTAACCTTTCAACTCCCTCCCCCTCCATCACAATTGTTTCTGTACTGGATTGTTTGATATTGTTGGAAACTCCTTTCACTCGTAGTAAAATCATTGCAAGACGTCTCTTGGATGGTTGTTTGATCTTGCTGGTTTGTCTATGCCTTAAAATCCCTTTGTATTGCTTTGCATTAACCAATATCAATTCTCTGTCTGTATTAACTGCCTTTTTTTGGAGAAAATCCAACATGATAGTCTCCCAAATGTCCATTAAACCATTCGTGTTGTCCATTGGCAATGGAGTTGTGTGCTTGACTAATTGTCCTCTCATAAGTTGGTCGCACCCTGATAAAGGGCATTCAACATTGGTCCCAACAGATGAGAGGAGTTATTGAAACCAGTTCCACCTAGTGGGTTGAATAAAATCTTGTTCCCTGTCTCCTCGTGAGAATATGTGGTGCTGGGTTCATGACAAATCACTGTCATCTTACTACTCCTTGTCCATCAGTACTACCAGCTCTACAAATATTATTCTCTCATCTACCCCTCTATATGCATGTACCTAAAATAATTATTCCTACCCCTTCTAAACACTCCTTCCATATCCTCTTTTAATTATCTCCCATCATTTCCATTTCATTTCCTATTGAAGAACTTCGACGCTTTGCGTCACTACTTATGCATTGCCGCCAAACCTAGTCTCAAATATATTGCACTTATATTGTTGTTTTGCTTTTACCGTGGAAGTTTCTGCTCAAAAAGTGGTAAAAGCTGTTGATCGATTACTTAAGTTTCTGGGGGGCTTCAAAGCTTGGATATAGTTTTCTGAAGGATCACAATGGGTAAGGGTGAGCGAAAGAAGGAAGATACCCTTAACACAGGCCCTTCTAGGCCTCTACGCGAAGGTGGGAAATCCATTGCAAATCAAAGTGATTTAGCCTACACAAGCGCAGTCAAGAAAATGCAGCATCTGCAAAGATTGGCAGTTTGGGCTGCTGGAGAAGGCTCCATTCCACCAGTTGGAGCTCTTTTGGGCACCCATTTAGCAGCTGCTGGAGAAACTTCGAGGGTTCCTCTACCCGATTCTCCATTTTTTACTTGCGAAAGGTTTGTTCCATTATTTTTTAATATTTAATTTTCCATTTCCAATTCATTATCTTGACAAAAATTGGCATCAGGTGAAATAAAATTAAGACATTCACAGCTTTTCGTCGAGTATCATAGATGAGATATATATATATACTCCTCATTGAAAAAAGTTTATATCTTGTTGTTCTAGTTTCCTTAAAGAGGAGACTGTCATTTTCTCCGTCTTTTTCCTTGAGTCACCATTGGTTAGTTTTCATTTTTCACGCCTCATTCTTAAAGTGTTTCTTGAAGTGGCCAGGTTTCAACCTCAATAGCCTTTAATGCTTCCAATTGGGAGAGAGGGTAAGGAGGAATCCATGCCTCCTCCCAAAATATTTATAGTATCACTTTGTCCTTCATTCCATTTCAAACTTCAAGAGATAGTATCTTGACAATAAAAATAAATTTCAAAACTGCAAGCCTTCCGTTTCGTTCTGCAACTGTGAATATTCCTGGAACAGCCATGCTTTCCAGCAAATAATATCTTAAGAGTTGGCAACTTAAACAATCTTTTTCTTTGAAGGGTCTTATTCACAATAATCAGATTGGGTATTCTAACTCCTCCCATTAACTTAGTAAGACGGTCTTTTTTCCAAGGCTACCCAATGGAATTTCTATTTTTCTTTGGTGCCCTACCCCATTTATTTCTTTTCAGGCAGTTTTCCACCGAGAATGGGGGAATGCAGGGTTGGGTTTTGCAAGGTGAATTTTATCCCAAACTTTGAGGATAAATAATATTTAAAAAATTAATTATAAGCAAACATTAAAATGAGGAAGGGAGAGAGGAAGAAACAACTGAGGATAACTCGGAACAGAGCAAGTCTGATAATGAGGGTACTCATACTGTGTCCGGGGGAGGTGATAAAGAGAAAGATAATTTAATTGATGATCCAGCCATTTTGAGTGAGGAGGAAAACATGGGGAAGGCGTCCACTCCTGTAAAGGAGACTGAGGGACAAGATAAGGAGGTCCCTAGTCAACATGTCCCTGTGGAGTCTGGTGAGGAGGAGCTGTTGGATGGGGAGGAACAAGTTGATAAAGTTGGCCCCTTGCCACACACCACTGTTGAAGACGCGGGTGACTCCCCGGAGAGGGAACCCAAGCTATCCTTCCTGCACTCTGCCAAACAAAAAGCTGACTCTTTCCTTCAAGTCGACTCTTGGATTTATAATGAAATAATGGGGCTGAAGAAGAAAGTGGAAATCTTGCAACATAACTAGGAGGCTGATTGGGCTATTATACAACACATGGAGGTGCGAATGGGAGATATCCCAAAAAAACTTAAAGGATTATGAGCAGAATTTTAGAATGCTTATCAAGAAAAGTGGAATAAAAATGGAGCAGGTAACTTCAAGCATCTGTGCTGCTGCGGCGACATTGGGCAAAAGAGCAAATGAAGGAACCATATCTTTGGAGGGCCCTAGCAAGAGGACAAGACAGAGTTCGAGGAAGAAAGCTTTGATTGTTGCTGCTTCTTCGGCTGCTAACTCCATCCAGGATACGGCTAAGATTGGTAAAGAGGCAGTTAAGATGATTACGGAACTGCAATTGTTTCCTGGGTCTTCTTTTCTGGTTGGGTTCCTGTTCAGGTCTTGTTTGCTGGTTGTTACTTCTGGTTCCTGTGTTTGGTCCTGTTTTCTGGCTTTTAATTTTTAAACTGTACTGAAGGTTCCAGGTCCTTGTAAAACCTGGGTACTTTATTTGGACTTTGTTAGTGGCTTCAAGTCCTTGTAAAACCTGATTTTGGTGCTGCTTCTAGTAGGTTTAAGGACTCTTTCCTGATGGATGACTTGTTTTTTCCTTTTTTGAGGATGTGAAAGGGTTTTGGGGTCCCTTCAAAACCTGTTTTTACTGTAATCTAAAACATTAAAAGATATTGCAATAATACCATTGTTAAATAAATAAAAAAATTAAAATATATAAAAATTAACAAAGATCCATTTTTTATTTATTTATAAGAAATTCAGACTGAATGAAGAGGATAGTGTAAAAGATGAGGAATGGCCAGGTAATTACAAAATGCGGACCAAAGGTGAGGGATATACAGTCGAAGAAGTTGAAAATCAATCATAATGAATCAATTGTTTTCTCTGTTTTTGCTGTGCCTCTTTCCCTGGAAATAGCACTGAATTTTTAAAACTCACCAACATTTATCGAAAGGAAGTTTACATGGCTTCAATTTTAAAAATAATACTTTTTGAAATATAGGTCCATTGGCTATCTCAGTGATGGCAGGTGTGCCATGGATGCCCCCTGCAGAGGGGGGCTGTTCCCAGGGATGGTCACCTCTATAGCTGGTACACGTGGTGGTTGGGTATCAAATCATTGCCCTGAGATCTCCTGGTTCCTTGTTCAGATAAAACAGCCTGGGTATATATATTGAAGCCTATTGATGCCTTGAGCAATATTGCTATATATTTTAAGTATATTCCCTGCTGTGGTGAGAGGTTTTCCAAACCATCTATCTTTAATCAGTTTTAAGTCAGTCACCAAGGATCAAAGCTAATCTCGCGTTGAACAAAACCAATGAAGTAATAGAATTTTTTATGTGTGGTCTTAAATTAGGCAAAAACCTGAGACTGAGTGTTGTTCACTAGCAAATTGCAGCAGTTTAATAAGACCTTGGCATCTTCTTGAAACCTCTAGCTTCTCTAATAGCGAGTACTTGTGTAAGAGCTATATCATTTGTCAGCTGTAAATGTGTTATATCGATAATTACTAAATTTCTTTTAGATATTTATTTCACCTTCTTGCCAAGGGCTTAGCTTGTTTTTATCATTGGCGATTGGGATACTGAGTTTGCTTGTGAGAGTTCTCTTAACAAAGAATGCAACAGGGATCCTGTTCCTTAAAACATGACACTTTGGGGGTCTAACATTATTTTTAATTAATTGAATCCGATTTGATGTGAAGTTGAATCTTCATAGAACTTTCGTCTAACATTATTTTTAATTAATTGAAACCAAATTGATGTGAAATTGAATCTTCATGGAATTTTCTCTAATAAGTCCCAATTCAACTCATTATATAGCTTAGAGTTAGCAATATCAAATTTAATTAGCAGTTGGGTCTTGCATTTGACAATATTCCATCCACGTTTGCAGGGATGCTATTCTTTTAAACATGACACTTTGTGTTCTAATATTAGTTATAATGATATAATCCATTGAGTCCAATTTGATGTGAAGCTGAATTTTGGATGAACTTTCTCTAATAAGTCTCATTTCAACTCATTATAGAGCTTAGCCATATCAATTTTGATTATCAGTCAAGGTCTCTACCATTTGACAATATTCCATCCACGATATGACGTGAGCTTCACCAAAAGTAATTGTTTTACTGTTTGTAACAACTTTAGACATGTGTGTACAAATTATATGACACAACGATAATGGAGTGAGTGTCAAAATCTATAGTCTCTTCTGATTTTTGGATAATAGGAAGAAATGTTGTATTCATTTTCTTGAGAATTTTAGGTACTTTCTGATAAGTCAGCCATCTCCCATGTTTCTTCCTCAGCTACCTCTGAGGACCAAAATAAGCATTCAGGGAAACTGTAGAATCCTTGTATTTTATTCCTTTTGTTCTGAAGATATGTGACACAAGGCTTATATTATATTTTATACTCATTTGCCATGATATTTGGACTATTGGCTTGCGAAGATATGTTGTACTTGTGCACCATTCATATTTATCACCTGTATGATATTTGGGGCTCATGATACCTGATAGCAACCTTTCCAATTTCTAAGGAGGTGCTCAGAATTCTTTATGACTTGATGTGAAGGATACTTTTCTAAAATATAAAAAGGAAATAGTTTTGAACTTTTGGTTCCCTTCCACAATCCATTGAACTTTGCATTTTGATTTCCAGTACATTCTTTATGCAAGGGTTTGTTCCAGGAGAGTTTTATTCTCCTGTTTCAGTTCTTTTAATCCCTCTTAGATGGTAACAAGGTAATATTCTGTTGTTCCTAAATTGTTATATTAGAAAGCATTTCCTCACACATTCTTTTTCCATTTCTTGAGTGTGTACTAGCCTACTCTTGATTTATTGACCGGATTGTACATCTTGGACCTCTCTTCTTGAAAAGAAGATTTGACCACTGCTTCATTATTTCACAAATCCAGGGTGAGCAGACTACATATATTCAATATTAAAAGGACACTGTTTTCTGTCGTCACTTTTAACTAGATAAGCTAGTGGTTCTATTCCCATTTTTAATAATCATCCTCCATCACCATATAGTTATTTAGCCAGCTTTGTCCAGGAGGTGTCCGTTAAATCTTTTCTGGTCATAATTGTTTAAATGCATCTTTCATTAGTTAGTTGTTTAAAACTCTAAAATAATTTTAGCCGTTTTGAAACATAGGATTGGAGCCCCATTACTATATCACAATCCTGTTTTTTCCCTCTTCTAAACTCTGAAATTGAATTCCATCAGGCTTTTCAATATTTTTGCTTGGCATTTATGCATTTCTCTACAACAATTTATCTCCAAATTGATGAGGAATGGCCATGCTGATCCATGCTTATTCTTTTATATCAATTTGTAGAGAATTCAAATGTAAATAATTAACATTGACTTTCCTTTTGCATCCATCTACTTCCATGTTTATTCTTTTTTACAGCCCGGCAAAGAACTTTGTAGGAATTTCATATTGGTAATAATGCCCCACGAGTTTGCTTCTGTGTTCATCTTCTCCCATAAGTTTCCTTTTTATGCTCCGTTAATCCATTATACTAGCACATTGTTTATTAATGTTTAGGGTAGCTGCCAGAGAGCTCCTTCATACCTGTATCAATCAAATCATTTTTTGCCTTGAGTGTATCTGCTATGCTGTCGATGGTCATCTTGAACTCTTGATTCTCTGTCATGAACCTTCAGGAGCTTCTTCGATCTCTTTAGAGACTTCCTTGTGTATTTACTCGGGTCTGCTGTTATCACTTCCAGACTGTTTTGTATAATTCTGTAAAGCTTCATTGCCTTTCTGTGACAGGCACTGCTCAGCTAAGAGTTTAAATGACCTATCATTGTGGTTGAGCCGTGGCTTCAAGTGTTTGGTTAATGGCTCTTTTCATGTTTGAGCTGTGCTGTTTTTGTGTCCCAGCTGTCCATTTCGTGTTCGAGCTTTGTGGATGGTAAATAACATGATTTGGCATCGTGCAAATGAAAGTCGGGCATTATGATCTTCGTTATCTCTTGTCAGTTCATACTTGGAAAGTGCCGTTGGTTTATGATTAGCATTCATTGGTTCTTCATATGTAGTATTCTTGTTTCATTAATATTATTCATTGCTGAGATAGTTTGTTTAATCGCTGCTTGTGTTCTTTCCATTCTTTGATTTTTCTTGGATGACTTGGCAACAAGAACTAATGACTTGGCTTCATTTATGTCTTGCTGACGATTCTCAGATGCACGTTATTGGAAAGTAAGTGAAGACTCTTCTTTCTCTTTGTAACTGTCACCTTCTCGCATCCTGTGGGAGCCTCTTCAGTTTTGGTTACATGGGATGGAATGAAAAAAAGTGTTGCTTGGTTCATTCATTTTGAGGAATGCAAGGAGGAACAGAAGTGTAGGGGGGCGTGTGGATGTTAGGAGCACTGGTTCATACTGAGTATTATTTTAATCTGTGTGTGAGCAGTTTGGGCGGCTTCTGTTTTTGTGAAGAATTCATATATCTCTGGTAATAAATTCATATATTCAGGATCATGTGTATCTGAGATCTTGATTGTGTATGATCTATATATATTTGTAGGTCATTTTTAGTGGTATCAGTAAGATACTCTTGGCTTTTGGTATGCATTGCCAAACTGAACAGTCCGTGAATAAGGTGGATTAGGCTTATTGATTGGATATTATTGTCTGCAATCATAAGTAAGAAATCCTTGTATTAGTTTTGATAACATAACACAATAAAGGATCATCATTTTGTGGGCTGGGTTTTTTACCCTCAAGTCGATGGTTTTCCCAGCATAAGTTCTAGTGTTCTTTGGTCTTGTGTTGTGAGTTTCAGTATATAAGAAATGTCACTTATACTCAAATGTTATATTTATATAAAACATTCTGCCCTCTAAGCAGCATGTTGGCACTAAAAATTTTTGACCCTTGGAGTGAGCCCAAGAACAGGTCGTTGTCCGACTTGCTATTGGGCTCCATGCATTGAAGTATTGATTTACAAGTCAAAATAGTGGGATAACAACAAAGTTTGAAGGAAGAATCAATAACTTATGGAAGTTTTGCCTCTTGGTCGAGCCCAAGAGAGGGTTGAAATCCAATCTCCCATGGGGCTCACAAGCCCAAGAGCAAGTCGGATGGGGCTCCATGATCATGACTTGTATTGAAACCATGTTTACTTGTGATCGATAACTGCACTTTCCATTTAAGAAATTGATGAGAGTTGAACACATACATGACGACAAGATGGAGGGTTGGTTTGAAAATCAAGAAGATTGATCCATGATACTGCAGCTTGCTGAAAATACGAGTATTGGATGATGAGGAGTTCAAGAAATGATGTCAAATTGCAAGTGACATGCTGATAAGAGATCAAATGCTAAGTTGGAATTATCAAAGTGTGAAAGATGGAAGTGTACAAAAGGAATCAACCTTGAGAGCATGAAAGAGATCAAACTGAGAAAGTTTAGTTATGAGTTGAACATGTTACCTTGGGCTTGAGCTCAAAAAAGGGTCGGATTCTGACCTCTCTTGGAGCTCCATGTCCAGTCAGTTCCCAATCTTACCCAGCACAGAGGACAAAATTAGAACATGATCAGTTAATGCAGATCAGATTTGAGAAGTAAAATCAGGATTAAGGATGCAAGCTGGGTGTTTAATGGATGTTTAAGCCTTGAGGATTGATCCTGATAAAACTAAGCAGTTTGCTGGTATATGCAAGGAAAATCAGAATATTAAGCTGTAGAAAACTCAGGATTCTACCAGCATACTGAAACCCATAACTTGGCAATTAATTTACAGCTGCAACATTATATGAAGTAAACATCATGTGACTTTCAATTATTAGATCATATTGATGTTGTTGTTTATACTTGCCATTTCTTAGCACAATGCCATTTCTATACAACACCCTACCCTGCCCCATTCAACACTTGCCGTCATACTCCTACTGTCCCGAAAATGAGGCCCATTTTCCCCCCGTCCTAGAAACTCGTCCCGATGCCCCCTCGTCCTAACGTACCTCAGTACTGGTGTTACATTGGGTGGCGCCCATTCATCTTCAAGACTTTGACAATTTGAAAATTCAATTTCCATGAGTCCAAGATTATTAAATTAGATCATGCCAAGTGTATATGTGGGTTCCACTTAATATCATTACCTAACTAAGTTTCTCTTTAGTTCTCAAAAGAATGTAATTTTTCCATGGCTCATAAGGTGGTGCCCAATTGTAATTGATAAGCATTTAATGCTTGGAGCTAGTAGTTACATTAGGGCTTTGTTTGCTAAATGTTGGCCATTAATTCCAAAGAAATATTTGTCCATGAATTGTAATTGAGCTCACTCTAAAAGGCAAGTTCTTCTCATTTGTAAAAGAGAGACTTGGAGAAATTATTGCTATAATGCTACCAAAGTTATTCTTTCTTCATTTTTGTTATCATGGTGAATGTTTGTAGAGTTTTAGAGCATTGCATGATTTCTACATTTCCTCATTTAGATTAGTATTTTCATTTATCGCGAGTAAAAGTAGAAATAGATTAATGAAAGATATTGTTGTTTGTGAATTATGGATAAACTAGTGTCCATGCCTTTTGATATTTGTTGATTGCAAGTATTAGTGTAAGGTTAGTCTAGACCTTATTGTAAGCATTTAACTTCTATTGAAAATGCTCATTTGGATTGCGCCATTATTGGGTATTTGTTTGAGTGTTGACAATATGAAAATTAAAAATGCACCCTTAGAAGATACCACCCTCCTGTGTAGTTGATTTGGCGAAGCAAGGATTGGTTGGAGTCTCACCTCACCATCAATAGTCTCTTACATTGTTAGTTTTAGCTTAGCTTTTTAACCCTTTATCTTATTTGCATTTTGTTTGGTCAAAATTAGTTGAAATACCATTATTGCCTTATCATTCGTATTTCAAAGTTGATAGTTGCCCATTGGATGTACTTGACATATCATATCATTACAACTATGTTCACTACAACTAAGTTAAGTTCACAAGTAGAAGGAACCTTGAGTTTGTCTTAGTTGATCATACAATCATATAAATTGTTTAGGATAGCATCCATATTCAAGAGAGTTTGATATTTGGTGTTTCATCCTTAGATATTGGGTGTGTCATTCAAACTTGCATCAACATTAAGGAAAGAGAATCCATAATTCAAATCACGGATGAAGAGGATTGAGACGATTGAGCTTGCCGACAATCCATAATTTGGGCTAGCTATGTTGTACTTTGGCTCGCCAAAAGAAAAAAATTTAACGTAAAATCCTTTTATTTCCCCAACTTGTAGTATAATGTATACAAATCAATGAAAACAACTGAGAATTCCATCATAGAAAGAAACCAACCCTGTAGTCAACCATGCAAATGCAAGATCAATGTTGTAATCTAGAGAAACCCTCTAATAGGTAGAAGACCCTAGGATGAGTGAGCTAAATCTTCATGCCACGAAACCATTGTTGTACATGTTTTACAATGCCTCTTTTACATTACATACATTTGTAGACTACTTGAACAAAACAAGACCCATAACATGCTCACAATAGTCGAAAATGAAGGACTTAAGCCTCCATATGAAGGATCTTTGTCCACTCACCGTAATGTGGAAACTAGTTGCATCAATCTCACTAGTTGAGTATGAAACCTGTACTGAAACTTCATTAATAGATTTTCTCACTTATAGCAACATATTTTGCTTCCTTTCGTTATCCACTCCCTTTGCTAACTAGGCTTAGCACTTTGGTTAGCTAGGACAACCTAGGCTAATCCAGGAATTGGTTTTGCTTGGCTTTGACAATCTTCCTATTACCTAGATAGTGGCTATGTATGCTAGCCTAGTAACCTCTGCTTATATGCCTCACATACCACATGATAGAAAGTTTTCTTCCCTCGTTTTCATCTTTAGCCTCTTCACCTTCTTGATTCCAAGCATTTGATGGTCATTGACATCATAGCCATTGTTGCCAACAATGGACAATATTTGTTGGCCTAGTTAATGGAATGACATGTCTGGACTAAGATATCGAACAACTTGCAAGATAAAATGTGCTTGCCATGGGAATGAATGCCCTTAGAAGACCCATACCTCACAAAATGGTGGCCAATAATAAATGAATGATTCTTGAATTGTGTGAAATGCCTAATAACCATTAACATAGTAATCATTGACTTAGTTGCCACCATCTAGCAAGCAACAAATAATTGCACACAGTAGTGCACAAGAACTATTGAGTGTAATTTGTAGCCATCTAAGGAACTAATACCACAAAGAAATCCACTAGAGAATTATGCAAATTGTTAGTAGAGGTGATCAACAAGTGTGTCCAAATGGGAAATCTATAGGGGAACTCAGGGGGCATATTGTTTTCGAAACATTCAGGGATAAGGGGACGACTAGGAGAGATCCTTGGATCTTCCCCAAAATTTGAAAAAAATTGGGGACATCCAATAAAACACGAGGGCGGCCAATGATCCCTAGGACCTATGTGAAGTCACCCAAATTATTTTGGGGACAACTTGCCATCATCATAAAGAGTTGCATTTAAAGAAAAAAATAATTAGTCATAAAAAAATCATAGTTCCACCACCTTGGGGGACGGGGGAACGGAGGGACAAGTTACTGAGATAGGGGGACAATGTGGCCTTAATTTGGGGACGATAGGAGGACAATGGGGGGACCAGGGAGGTTGTATATATTATACATATGGTACTTAAAATGCTAGTTATGAAAAGATTTATTGCAATGTAAGATATAAAGATGTAAAAGAGTAAATACTTGAACATTGCATTGACTTGGAACATCAAACATTGAACATAAATAGTCAAATCAGCAAATAGTTAACACTGGGATGTCCTTCCATCCTCGGCGGAGGTGGTGGAATCTGGTGGCACCACTGGGATAGGGGAACAGAGTCTCCAAGTCCCCTGTGTGTCCAAGTCCTTGGGGGGGGGGGGGGCGTGTCATTGTGTTACTAAGAAAAAAATTGTTCGGGTTTGAGTGGGGTGGCCACACTTTACCCCCTAACCTTTGTGTTTCTGACTTTAAATTATTAGGCCTCTCACTATGCTTGACTCATAGAATAAATAAATCTAACTTCACACGTCAACAATTCCCACACCACAACTCATCCTGAATGCAGAGATAAATAAAATAAAATGGAACTCTCTTTGTTTTTCGTATTTGCAAATTGTTGTATAAAGTGAAGCTTGCAGCCTTTGGGCATTTTATTATAACTTATATACCTTTTTTGAAGCCAAATTTATATTGATATTGAATTGTGTAAGTGGTCAAGTTTTATATTTGCTAATTTCTTTCACTTGTGAATTCTCAATTCAACACCAGTGTTATTTATTAATGATTTGAAATGCATGCGAGGAATGCTTTATCAATGTTGCATACAAATATTAGAACTATCCTTATATATTTAAACTTTCCCCTATTTTTCATATAGTCACTCCCTTGGCAGTCTCTTGCCATTCCCAAAAATGGCCTAAAAAAGTCATCCCCAAAACTCCTTCCCTTGTCTCTTGTTGTCTCCGTCTCAAAAACTTGTAGTAACAGAGGAAATCTCACACTACCAAGTGGTCACTACTCCAAACTAGGGTAATTGGTTGATAACCATAAAGCAACCCCCTTCAACTTTCTCCGTCACTCCCAAACCTTGCTGCCATCAATCACTGACTTTTTGGTGGCATTTTGTCTCTTATAAAATTGTTGTATGATGCTGCACTACTCGAGTAACACATTTTTTTAAAGATTTTAATAACGAAGAATGACTAACAAATTTAAATTCCCGTAGAACCAAAAACATAATAATGATAGCATAAATTTACTGGCAATCGAAAGACGAGAATTGATAGCATTCCAATAGTTGTATTCTTGATATTGAAGGTATGGAAGTGAACCATAATATATAGGGCTCTAGGATGTACAATTAAAGACAACAAGTGTACTAGAGGAGAACAATAAAATGAAAGATTGACTCAATTATAGGAGCCGAGGTGTCCAATTAACTCACCTCGATGAGAGAGATGTGGCACCTAATTACTATCAATCAAAGAGTTGAATAAGTAGAAGTGGCATGTGCCCCTTGTTGGTTCTCAAAACCGCAGATTGGAATCCTATGAATTCTGTCAATTAAATGCTGGGATATCCAACTGGTTAAGGCCAACTTGACAGACTGATCAAAATGATCTGTCTTTTGCACTTCTGGCTTTCCAAGGCCAAGGTGGGTACACCTATTCCTAAGACAACTCCTTTGGCCTTAGGCTTTTTATAGTAGACAATCTGATCACAAATGCAACCAAAGACTCTTCCGAATGGCAAGAAATTAAAAAGACCTTTGGTATGCACAACGTTTAACAAGTATATGAAAGTATTGAAAATATATTTACTTCAAAAACATTTAGTGACAACTTTCAGAATATAAACACCTTCTATAATATTGTTTGAAATGTTATTATTCAGAATTTAAAAGTTATATAGAGCTAATGAGATAAATAAATTTATGCATATAACAAAGATTAATAGATATGAATCACCAATTCTAGCCACAACACGGATGATGATCTACTAATGAAAATAAAAAAAATCAGCGCCTTGTCTACTTGGGCAATAGAGTCTATTTTAATGCAGATAATTTATATAACTTTGTAGGACAATATAATGTTTCTAACATCATCAATTGCTCTAAATTCGAAATGCAGAGGATTAAATCACATATGCTATTCACTGTTACTCTAAAGGTCTTTAACTTCTTTGGAAGGAAGACCCATTAGACAAGGTTGAAGAAGGATATGTATCTCTTACAGAACCCTTGGTTATCCAACAGATGAATGCTATGAAATAATCTCACTGTACAAATCAAATCAGAGACAATTCCCCAATCGTCTTGATGACTACAAAGAATCAGATCTGCATACAATCAATCTCTATACTTCCAATGAACAAAGACAAGGATATTTTATTGTTTCAGAACAAATTAAATACATCAACTGTGGTGCCAATTATGACTCTCTACATTCTAAGTCACATAAAATATATCTGTTACAAGTGCTCATTTCAATATATTATGCGTTCTGTCTTTGTTTTTCTTTTAGTATCCATATTTATATAGATTCAAAAAGGTGCAAAAAACTAATTCTGAACCAAAGCACTGGTTCAAATCTTCTAACCTGATAGCAACTACTCAATTACATATTGTAACCTCAATGATTTAAGATATATAATGATCTCCCTGTAGTTGTGGACAATTTGCATCCTCTCTTGGTTAAGATTGTGATTAATTATTTGTGAAGTGGACAGTTGTTAAGATGATTCTGTAGGCCTGGGAACTATAAATACTTCCCTGCCACCGTTTTTGTTTTTGAAAATAAAATTTGTCAATTTGATAATAGTAATGCAAAATGATTTTAATGAATACAATGTCGTGTCCATTTTCTGTGTCGCTTGGCCTTGGGCTTTAGAGCACAGAGTATCCTCACGTGACATCAGGGTGTCAAATATCCATTGTTGTGATGGAGGAATTGATTAGGTATTTGTGACCGACTGAATTCTGAAGGATTTTCTTGATCAACATCTTTCTATTCGGCTTCTTCATCTTGCACAGTATTGCGATTGACATCATTATATTCTTTTATTTGAGACTCAGAAATAATTTGAATAGCATCACTGGGTAGCATTATCATAAAAAAATGGTCAATCTGATGTTTCTTCAGTTTACCAAAGTGATCTTAGACTTATTATATGTCTCTACTCCTTCATTTCAACTAGTTGTAGTTGCTCCAAAGTCAATCGCTTTATATGATATTTTAGTTCCCAAACATTTTGTTCATAGTTCTTGTTAGGATAAGCAATTTTTCAACCTTGTTTGCTGCTGTGTATCTCTGAGGATGCTGAACACTTTGATGCCTATGATACAACCTTCTGTCTTAGCTGCATATGAGATAATATCTGGAGCATGACTGTTATCCACTCCTTCACTGTCATAACTGTGAATGCTTTACACAATTACCCTGTATATTCTGATCCCCTCCAATAATAACAAGTGTCTTTGGCATGGAGATGCCTGTTTCAAACCTTGCAACTTCATATGGATTGATGACACTTGAGGAACTCTCAAAAGCTTTTATCTCAATCTATTTCTTGACCCTGTCTGTGTAAATATGACTATCCGCCGTATCCTCAGGACTTCTCTGTTTCCCATGGCGCTTGCGTGGATTTCAATTCAACCCTTATCATCATCTTGCTGCCAACATGATAATTGATCAATAAATTGTATGCTTCAAATGCATTGATAGAAGATTGCAACTTATAACGATATAGTCATGAGATATGGATTTTCTGAACTTGTTTTCATACATGAAGAGTGTAATATGCTGAATAACATAAACAATGAATTTAAACAATTGAAAGGGAGTGGTTAATGGAGGCCCATACCCCGTGTTTTCATCAGATGTCGACCTGAAAACTGGCACAGTGCTCTGAGCATCAATACACTTCTGGAATGCTGACCATGTATCAAACAAACCTTTTGCGACAATTTTACTATGCTCTGCTTGATGCACAGAATTCTTCCAGATACCTCTGATAATATAGAATGGATGAAAATGCAAAACATGTCATTTGAATGATTAATTTTCAGGACCAGGCTCATTAATAGGTTCTGGTTGGGCGAAGCATAATTTTTATCTTCAACATGTTTGCAAAAACAGAATCCTTAGCATGAAGCTGATGCAGTAAAAACTTTTAGACATGCGTCCTTCAATCCATCCGCTGCAGCATTTGACAGTCTAGAGCCTACGCTCAATCCATTTAGAAGAACAAGATACGCCTCATGTACAAGTGTAACATCAAGTGCCAATATATTTCTCTGTACTGTTCACAAATGTTATCCATGATGGAAAGTCCCTTACTGTAAACACTCTCCATTTCCTTGTCATGAAACTATTTCCAGAAATTAAGGAGAGGATCTGGATTCATGGTAGCTATAAGGAAGAAATGTGATTGCTGGTGCTTTGGCTATGAGACAAGAGAAATCAGAGGGAATGCTGTCTAACTTGGCCCTCCGGGTAAAAACAATTGCTTCAATAAAAGATTTAGTAATGCTGTACACTGGGACCAACCACATGCAAGGAACCTTATATCCCATTCTAAAGAAAAATAAATAACTTATAAAAAGAAATTAAAGGGTTAGGGAGGGTGCAGAAATGGAGACCCTAATTTACAAAAATTAGGGCTCCATCACCCCTATCAATCAAGGAGATGAATGCACTCTCCTTTTCTAATTTACTGAATTAAGTAAATAACGAGAAGCCATGTATGTTTAATATAAGGTGCAATAATAATTAATCACACCAATAGTCCCTCTTAAGTGCTATTGTGGTAGTAAAGAAATGGGTTTCAACTTTCAACAAGACAAGTAATATTAGGTGCCCACATACGATATAGATAACTCTTTATGTATAAACAGAGTGCCCTGCCGAGAAGTAGAAAAGATAACTTGTAGGACAAAAGTCCATCTCACATGAGATATGAAAAGGAGAACAAGATAGCCTCCTTCAAAGACGATATTGGTTAGAAATCCTTACAAGTAAGGCACATTGTGCCTCCACAAAGAAGAGAGAGAAAGTCAATGTAGAACAACACAAGGTGAATGGTGGAATTTTTTTGGAACCAATGATTCACCTTCCTTTCAAAAGAAAGAAATCTTGAAAAATTAGAGTTTTGAACTACTACTCACATGCAATGTAGGAAGGAATCAATATTTACACTTTTGGAAGGTTTTGGCGTGTCTTGATTACAAAATTTAAGAAATGTAATTACAAAAGTACGAGGTCTAAACTGCTGCAAAGTAGGATGTGCTAAGATAGTAGCATTATGTGAAGAAGATAGAACAAGAGGATCTAAAGCAAAGATAATGCAACTTGATGACAGCTATCAACAAATAGAAGAGACATTTTCTTAATGTTGTTTTGAAGATCAAGAGTGTATGATTCTTCAAACAATTGACATATGTTTGATGAGTACGTATCTCAATGATCAATTAGATAAGTGAACTTGCTAAAGAGGACCTCTAGTTGCATGCGAAGGAGCTGAAATCTCTATCAATCTGGTAGGTGTAGGTGATAGAAAAGATGCCAGTGTGGAGGTGTAAGGAGAAGCAATAGAAGGGGTTTGTGTTAGAACATTCAAGACTTTCCAAGTAAGCAAGTTCCTCTTTAGTAGTGTTGTCTTACATAGGATTCTTAATTTGTCAAGAGACGAAGTATACTCGCAATGGGATCAAGGAATGGAAGTTCATTGAGATCTCCATGTGTGAAGATATGAAAATGTGAATCCAAGTAAGATGGAAACAATGCAATGCTATCCAAATTCACACTCACACTCACTAAATGAAGCTTAAGATCTTAAATCAATTGGTAAAGAATAATAACACAACAAAGATTGTAGATTGCTCCATTGCTTCTTTGATGAATACTTGAATTTTTTGCTCTCATATTTTGTACCTAGACTTATATACTATCATCATGGTATGAAGAATTGATGCTTGACAAATACCTGCCAGTGATAGGGCTAGCTTGATAATGATATTGCTCAAAATGATAGTAGTTCTCTTGATCTTATGAAGTGCTAGGGATTTGATCATGAAAGTGCTTCTAGGATAGATTTGACCATGATATGCTCTAGGGAGAAATGAATGAGTGAAGGTTGTATTTATATGCCTCCATTAACATTTGATCAATGGTAGGGATTAATTCAAAAGATTAATGGGTGAGAAAACTTGAGAGAGAGTACGACCTCTAATTAGCACAAGGATTGATGAGGTGGAAATACAAATGAGTGTAAAGGAATAGAGGAAATAAATTATTTATTTATTTATTTATTTGAGGTTTATTCAATTTTGGAAGTGTTAGTTAATTAGGTAACTCTTCAAATTTTTTTAATTATTAAAGGGAAATTAATTCAATAATAAATTTATTAATTAATATAGGAAGAAAAATGAAGTTAGCCAAGAAAATATCTAATTAATAATGGATAGGAAAGGTAATAATTAATTAAATATATGAAAAATTATTTGATTAATAAAGGAAAAAGTGGCAATTTTTTAAATTTTTGACGGGCAATTGCTTTTGACTGGAGCTTTGAACTAGTGGGGCCATAACAGGGGGACCTCATCCCCAAGGTAATTCATACAATCCATTATTATTGAGTGGCATTAACACCAAGTATCTTGATATATTAATTGTGCAGACAAACCCTCCTCTAGAATATCTATCTCATGATACATGCCTTAACCAGACGACCAACCATAGTCAACATCAATCCTTATCACTCCATCAACTACCACCATATCCCTCCATCTCCTTATCACTCCATGAGCACTCCTTATCACTCTTTATACCACCTTTTCATTCCACTTAGCTGTACGAACCATGAGCAGCAACACAAGAAAGGCATGAGAGGGTGCTGGATAGCACAGGAGGAGGCACAAATATTGTGATGGATAGGGCATCGAAGGCCAACAAATAGCAGGATCGTCGGGTGGATTGAGACACCAATCAAGTTGCGACAGTTAAACACTCCAATCAATCTTCAAAGTTGAGTATTGGGAACAACGAACACAACCGGTGGGACAAAACCAGAGGACATCAACCATGCGGGGGCATCCATCTATTGTTCATGCAGGGTAGAGATTCAAACATGCGACATGTTTCAACACAGGCTTGCAACGTAACTGTTACACTACAGGGACAACTCGAAAAAGTGGCAAAATCGATCAATTAGAAAATTATTTTATTTTTAATGGATAAGAAGAATTAATGAGAAGTGATGACACTCCAAGATGAAAATGTATCAGTCATTTTTAGATGCCTACAATTTGCCCTCTTGGATACAATGCTCTTATTTCATTTTTCAAAGAACAATAATTCTAATGATATGCCCATGTGATAGGATAAAAATGGGATGAAGGAATGAGTGGACGTCCCATCAAGAGATTGACTAGAAAGTGCCTTGTCAAAGTCTTGAAAAGAGATGTGTGAATTTAACTAGATGCAAAGTAGCCTATTGATCAAATGTAAGGTGAAGCATATAAATATGTAATGGAATGGATGAAAGCAAATGTGTAAGATAGATAGGATATGATAGGACATGCAAGATGGATGGATATGCATTCGATTGTTATTATTTTTATCAACATAGAGCATCTTATGAAGCAGGCAACAAAGAAGAAAACAATGATCAAGGTCAAATATAAAGATCAAAATTAAAATTAAAATGATAAAGAAATGGCCATGCCGCATTCCTCACTCTTCACCACAATATCAGGATCAAGGCTTTTGCGAGCTTCCTTTTAATAGGCAAATATAAGAGATAAAAAAAATACACACAAATAGGATTGAGGCTTTTGCGAGCTTCCTTGGAATAAGTGAAAACAAAAGATCAACAAGATACATCCATTAGATAGGAAACTTCAAAGATCAATACAATGCATGCAGTATCAAAGGAGAAAAGATCGAAGATCAAGATTATGACAAGATGAAAATTGCAACAAAGATCAAAGATTAAGAATCAAAGAGCAAGATAAAACGACAAATGCAAATAGATTCATAAGATACTTGTAAACAAGAAAATCAAATGACAAACAAGTCAATAGCCAACATATCTCTTGCCAAAAGGATAAGTCTAGTGTAGATAGGTAGCATCTTATATAGGAAAGATACATTAGTGAAGGTGCACATGGCTAGATAAGTCCCAATATAGGAAAGATAGATATAGATTAGATATATCCACAAAGGCTTGAAATAGATAGATATAGGATAGATTAGATAAGGAGGCATGCATTAATCTAATTAGTTCAACATTAGTCTTTTTCTCATGATTTTCATTAAAGCTCAATGTCTCGATTATGTGGTGCGTGTCTGATTTTGCTGTTTTGGTTTCAAATTTAGCTTTTTGACATTGTTCTCAAGACTGACATGGATGCAAACCCATGACTAGGTCAAGAAGATGCCTTGAGCTAGGGATTAGGTATGGTGGGATAGGATGGATAGATGAAGCTTTATTATGACGTGACTTGATTTTGAGTTCAGGTTGTTGATTCTTTTTATTTTGAGCTTACAAGTTTTGATCTTCTAGTTATGATGATGGCGGTTTTGATAATCTTGCAAATGATAGTTGAATATGAAAGCTAAGAGATGAACCAAGCTCAAAGGTGGTATGGGAATACACAGATAGGATGAAGAATAGATGGAGGATATGGATAGGATAATTAGGATCAAAGAAAGGAAGGAAAAATGCATTTGGATAGGATGAGGGATATTTGATGGAATGGATGATTTAGTGGTGGATGAAGCTTTTGAATGCTTTGATATGTGCTGCTTGGATGATCTTGTGGAAGATTATGATCATGTTGCACCTTGCGATGGAAATGGAGGAACACTTTGATCTTGACATTGGTTAGGATCATGAGGTGGACTAAGGATATCTTGCTTTTCTTGTAGAATAGGATCATTAGATGGGATACAATGTATATCCTTATTTTTAGTTGGAGGATTATTGATATTTTTTAATCTTGATTAGTAAGTGGATCATGTGTTGGCATGCAAGAGATACTTTGATCTTGATCATGAGTTGGTATAATTTGTTCTAGATGAGTTGTGGGTATTCATATAGAATGCCATAATTATTGGTACTAGTGAAATTACAATCTTTATTAGAGGCATGTTCTTTTCCATGTTTAGGAAATGGATCCTTGAATATTTTGAGATCAAGTTTGATGATGGAGCATCTTCAATAATGTTGTGAGGTTTTTCACACCATCGCCCCATTGCAAATGGGGATGCCTTCTTTTTTTGTTTTGGTAGTAGGAGTAGTGATCTTAGGTGGTCTTAGTGGTAATTTATGAATCTCTAGGACTTGGCAGGAGCTCAGTAAAGTCATTGGAGGGAGTGCAAATCAAATCCAATCAAGTCCTTAGGTTTGGGTTTGAGAAAGTCCATGATAAGGATGGATGCATTCAGTTTGGCCAAGCTCAACCAATAGATGAGTCAATCCCTTTGCAATTACACTTTGATAGGCTTGAGAAGGCTTAAGCGAAGAGCAAAATTTGCCTAGTGTGGGGATAGCAAAGTGCACGAGATGGAATCACAAGGGCTAGTTACAATTGAAAAGGTCTAGATTGCCTTCAAATTGAACAAAGAGGGTAGAATTTTAAGACAATGAGGTAATCCTCAGGAGGTGGCAGATTCCACGTTCCTCTTAGGATTCTTAATCTTGGAGAGTTTTAGATTTCTGCCAGCTAAGTGATGACAATTCGAGACAAGATTTGATGACAGGATGAAAGACAAGTAAAAGAAGGTGAAATTGCAAGTTTGAAACCAATTTGCAAGTCAAGATGAAGTGAATAAAGGTATGAAAAGTGTAAGGTTGTGATTTGATGAGGATCTAAGGAAATGAAAAAATACTTGGGAGGTAGTGGAATCCACCTACCTCCTAGGATTCCTAATTCTCTATAAGGTAGGATTACCACCCTCAAGCAAAGGCGAGGTTAGGCATCTGTTGATCTTCATGGTAAATTACTTGTGTGTCTTTGAAGTGTTGTATGGTTTCTTCATTTTCTCATGTTATTTGGAAGTAGTGTTTAGTTGAATGAAATTGATTTTGGATGTATCTTTGGTGAACCCACTTAGACCAAACCAGTAGCACTTGCTGATTGTAAGTTTACCTTGCATGGTCAAATAGCATATTTACATGGACTTAACTTTGATTATTGCTTGCACATTGATATACATCGATAATTGTGTTAATGGAATAGTGTTAGTTTGAACATCTTAAATTTACCTTAGGAGATTACCACTAGTGATGTTGATGGCTAAACTAAGTCTAGTAGAGTCACAAAGATACCCATGGTTTATTACATTCTAGGATTAGATGAGATTCTCGAAACACTTCCTTTGATGTTGTTTGGTTGGAAGAAGTTAGAGTCAAGTTGATATCCATGGAATGAACAATGCAAGTCTCTTTGTTATAACCATCATATCGCATTATAAAATTGAGTGAAAGTTCATGATTAAGAAGGAACCTTGAGCTTGTCTCATTTGATCACACACTTGATCTACATTGTTTAGCATATGAACATACTAATCCAAGGGAGCGTTGCAGATTTGGTGTTTCATCCCAAAGTACCAAGTATTCAATTTCATGTTGTAGTGGAACAAAACATACCTTAACAAATAGTAACATCATCATTGTTTGTAGGTTCTTGGATAAAATGATATAGTTCGTGCAACCAAAAATTTCATGTCCTTTGATTTTATGATTGTCCAAAATCTCATTCTCCTTATACCATAGTGATTTTACTATTGGCCTTTTGTTTCTAGCTTCAGGTAATGTGAACATTATAAATTGAACAAGTTTTTGTAAAGTAGTTTAAATAGGTTCCCCAAGAGGAGTGAATTTTCTTCCTGGATTATTGTTTTACCTACAGGGCGTCCTTTGTTTTAGTTAGGATAATACCTTGAGTGTTTTTTGTATGCTAGATGGGGTTCAAATAACTTTTGAGTGCACTACACCATCACTTACGACATTCTTGTTCTTACCCCAAAGACAAGGTTTATCACTAGATGTAGAGGGGTTATCCTTCTTGTCTTCATAAATCTTGACAAGACCTTAGCAATGAGAGTCTTGTTGGAACATTGAACTTGAAATTCAAAATCCCTTCTTTAATTTAGTTTTTGAAAAACTATCTCAACAAGTTGTTTTTGTCGAATATGATAAAGACAGATTTCTCCATTGTAAGAAGCAAATGTTTCTCTAGTTTCTTTTTTTCGTTGCATAGATCAATCATGGAAACATCATCTTCAATGTTTTTGATAAGTAATGCAGAAAAACAAGGGTGCTGGCTCTATACAGCAAGCCATAGGGGCGAAAAAACACAAAACCACACTAACAGCAGAGTAACATTGTCAGCAGAATGACAACCTTAGCAAAGAACCATAATTAACACATTAACTATTCAGGCATTTAGTCTTCACCCCAACATTACTATTACAAACCAAAACAACTAAACTGTGGCTGGTGTAGTGCATACAAACTAGAAGTAAAATCCTTGGCAAACAATCCAAAAAATGGAGAGTTTCTCAAAAGATCGATGAAAACAAATAAATTAATAATGTCTAACAAAGTATCAATAGTTTTAAACATGGTCACCCCAAGGACAAAAGCATCAATAAACATACTACAAATCTAGAAATAAAAAGAAAAGTCCATGGTAACCTTCACAAGGCTATGAAGGGCTAGACTAGCCAAAGTGCAAAAACCCCAGAGAGGGCCGAGCTCTAACTGTTTTTCTTTTTCCATTTAGAGGTAAGCATCAAAGTTGCCTAGTTTTCCATTAGGAAGTGAAAAAATTCCTTGCATTCCTCCTTATCCTCCATATTCTTTTTGTTGACAGCCTTGATCAAACACAAAATGGTGGCTGTGCTATGCATAACCTTGAATGCAAACCTGCAGACACTGTACAGTTTCACCTCCACTCTCCACGTTCACAAATCTTTGTTTCCACCTCTGCTAGTCTTTTCTTAAGCATCTCAATTTCATGCACAGGCAGGTCAGCATTAACTTTATTCTCCTTCAGAGAGCCCCTACCTACATTGGCGATAGGAACCATTTCAGAGACAATCAAATTTTGAGTGTGCTCTCCAGGGTCAGACTTAATGCTGGCTGAAACATGAGTAGAGTTACTGCCCATGACAGAGTCAGAGAGCTTGTCCTCATCCATTTCAGACTCCGCGTTATCAGATTCAGAGGCCTCCTTAATTTATTTTGTATGAAATATCATGTTTAAAGTATGGAAAGTGTGAGATAATTGATTTTTGCTAACTCATGAAAGGACTTGATCACATGAGGTAAATGTGAAAACCAATCAATAGCTTGACCTCCCAATCTTGAGGAAAAGGTGCATTAGATATGTATCACTGTAAGCAATTTCCAAGAAAGATAAAATTCCCGTACACACACAAGGACTGCCTTTACCTTGTCGAACTTAAGCATGTCAAAGTTTTGAAGGAAAGTTATCAATGGTATACATCTATCAAAGGAAATATGTACTAGAGTGTATAGCTGGCCGAAAAATGAGTAGAGCTACTGCCCATGGCAGAGTTGGAGAGCTCGTCCTCACTCACTTCCTCTAGCTCCATGTTATTAGATTCAGAGGCCGCCTTAATTTATTTTGTATGAAACATCATGTTTAATGTTGTATGAAAATTGTGAGATAATTGATTTTGCCAACTCATGGAAGGACTTGATCACATGAAGTAAATGTGAAAATCAATCAATGACCTGACCTCCCAATCTTGAGGAAAAAGGTGCATTAGATTTGTATCATTGTAAGCAACTTCCAAGAAAGACAAAATTCCCGTACACGCACACACGGATCTCCTTTACCTTGTCAAACTTAAGCATGTCAAAGTTTTGAGGGAAAACTATCTATGGTATACATCTATCAAAGGAATAAGGACATGTTTACTAGAGTGTATAGCTCTTCCTAATGTGCCCCATCCCAAAATTCACTATCTTTTATTGCATGTTTTGTTTTTGTGATGCGAAGTCACTTATTAGTGTCCAAGGAGGCTGATTGGTAGGATATTAGTGGAAATATGATGTTGACTTTGTGGAGTGTTTGTGTTGCCAAGTGGTTGACTAGGTGGAATATAAGTGGAGCCACAAGTTTGGCTAGGTGAGATGTAATTTGGATTAGGTATGTTGTAACGCCTCTTTAGGGAACCCAAAAGAACTTAACCTAAAGTTTCACTAAGTTTGGCAAACTATTTTTTTTTTGAAAGATTAAAACAAGAAGTGATAGCATAGTGGAAGCAATAACTCACAAACATACATACAAACCATAAACAAATTACATCTCTTAAGGGTCCCATGACGTTGAATCACACACATATATATGTCTCATTAATACTAAATTTGATACATAACAAAATTCACATCATAGAATTCCAATTAAATAATATACAATTACATAACATGCCTCATGGCATAACTAGGATGCATAATCATCTGTTCTACAAGTCAGAGGGTATGAAAAGCTCAAAGAATATACATCATGAATAAATACATCCCATAAGATCTCTAGAAAAATCAACTATAGTACAACATAATATAACCATCCAACAGAAACACAAGATTAGAATGAAAGGAACAATTGCACAAGTACATCCAGCAACGACTTGTGGAACCTAAATGGCTCACTCCCACCGTGCTAAGGAGATAATCTCAAGTCTCATATGGATATCAATCCCAAAAGTCGTAACCAACATCTAGGTCAAGGAAATCCTAATAGCAATCTATCTCAAAGGTACCAAGACACAATAACATCTAAACTCAGAGGCAACAAAGACATGTAGGAAATCTACTATGTAAGTGGGCAAGTATCATCACATGAGTCAACTCTAAAGTTACCCTGGTGGCTTCTCTAGATTCCGGCCCCCTAGTGAATCTATGTGGCATCAGTATCCTTTCGTATAGACAAGGCGTACTAACGAGGCAAGGTTGCAACCAAGCATCCTCTTTACTCCCATCCTAGCTTGTATGGGCGAGGAAAAACTACTAACTTTTTTTAATTCATTTAAAACCCATTTAATGAAATGTTATCACTTATCAAAACAACCTACAATGGGTTACCCAGGTAGCCTCTTTAGGGCTCCGGCCTCCATTGCAAGCCACTTCCTAACATACGTAAAGACAACCTACCCTAAGCTCAAAATAGTAGAAAGTCTCATAAGATCACAATAAACCACCTCAATTCTATACAAGCAACTGGAAAACACAAAAAGATAACTGATCAAAACTCATAGATTTCAGCAAGAAAATCACCATACAACTACTGATCCATAACTCAAAGATCACATCACAAAATCATGACATCACATAAACATCACGAAACAATAATTTCTAGGCCTCTGGTAAACATCCAAAAGTGGTCAACATACTAAGTCAACCCCAAACCCAACACAGTTTAACATACATCATACCAAGTGTAGTTCATAATTTGTTTGGTTTTGGAAAAAACATAAGATTTTGATTTAAAAACAGAGTTCAAGTTTTCAAGTTCACAAAGAAAACAAGTTTACTTAGTGTAGAAAACAATTTCATATAAATTGAATCCATTTTTAAAATAACACCCATAAATTTTAATTGGGAATTTTTTCCCTTAAACATAGTTCTGAAATATGTCTATTAACACAATTTTAATTTTATAAAATATAATTACAACAACCTTATAATTAAACGTCCGCTGCATTGCCTAGGCAATGCTCGCTGCCATTGCAGCCGTGGGGGGGGAGGTCATGGCCCCTCTTCATTTTTAACACTCCTCCAAATCGTCCAAAAAAATGATTTTCAAATTTTGTTTTTGTTATAAAAATTATCACAGTAATAATTTACTATGGTAATTTTTATTAATATATATTTTTTACAAACTTTCCAGTATAGATCTAACAAGAAAACAAATACAAAACTATCAAATTTGTAAATTTAATTTCTGGTATTGTTTTCAAAACCCCCAACCTGATTTTAGTTTTCTAAAACAATCCGATTTCCAATAAGAATTTTCGATTGATCTCTTTCACAGACAATTCAATAAAGAAATTCAACTTCTCTCAATCAAGGGTTTCAACCCGAATTAAATTTTGAAAACAAATCCATACAAACACAGAGAAAACAGAGAAATTTCAAAAAAGAAACTACTGTTCAAATCTCAACAAGATCCGACCTCAATTTGATACTAACGAGACGAATGTTTAGAGCTCGCAAGAAATGTCCGTCTTCTTGAAAACCCTCTTTCTTGAAATTTGCTCCTCCAATCTTGTGTGTGGAGAAATGAGCTCTAATTTCTTAATAAAGAGCTTTCTCTCTTTGGGGTTTCGGTTTTACAATCACGCGAACTCTTTTCTTTATTATTTTATTCTATTTTAATTTCATGTGCAAACTTTTAGCATTTTAACTAAAATAAACTTTATTAAATTTATTTTCTCTCTTTTATTAAATCACAAGACGTCTTTAATAATATATTTATTAATTCAACTAATTATAATATTTAGAGTTCATTATTAAAATGAAACCCCTAAATAAATTATTATTAAATTAAATAAATATAATTACACCAAAATTAGAACTTTTAAATTTAATACTTCTATTTAATTAATTTCTCAATTAATTAAATATAATTAAAATTTGATTTTTCTTTACAAAATTTTCATTATTTTAAATCATTTAATATTCTTGTAATCTGATTTAATTATAACTGAAAATCACAACAAACCCACAAATCTAAACAAGAAAATCCATAATAATGATAGAGTACTAAATCAAACTCAGGGGTCAAAATCTCGAATTCATGTCACTTGACAAATTCGGCAAGGTAGATAAGTTAGAAACTTGTCCTACTTTATAGGACAATTGGCTTAGGGTTAGGATTGGACTCAAGAACTATCTCCCCTCTTTAGCATTGAGATACTGCTATAGGGCATGCTCATCCTGACAATTCAAGAAATTCGATGCCTAGTACGTGCAATCTGTATAAAATCCGAGCATGTACAGGTACATACAATTCTAAACTAAATAGACAATGGCTTGAAGTGGTGCATCTTGTAGATCCTGACTAGCAGGTGACTATGACTCCCTCCCTCAACCACATCAAAAACGTCAAACATAAAGTAGAACATACAAGTACACCATACATATGCAAGTATGGGGTAAGTAACCATAGAAATTGTATAAAATCATCCATCTATTTATCATCATGAGATAACTGAAAATCACTATATGAACATACATGTATCATCATCAAAAGAGTAATCGTGAACACATGAAATAATTGAGTAACAAGTAGCTCATCAAATACATCAACTAAGTATGAAATAATATCCAAATCAAATCAGGTAACCAAGTACCAATAATCATAAGACAACCATAGAGCTAGCCTAAAAGAATTTGACAATATAACATGAAAAGTAAACTAGGGGTAGGCACTACATATGTATGCATGGGATGGCATTGGTTGTGTTTGTTGATAGGTAGAGCCATGAGAGGCCATTGGTTTGGTTTGGTTGGTGAGTGGAGATGATGTGGGGTGATGTTTGTTGTGGCGTGGATAAAGATGGAAGAGAGGATGCTGCATGGCTTACTTGAGGGGGATTTTGTGGAAGGGTCATGCTTGTGGATGTGAGGATAGAAGATGTAATGGGATGAGATGGATTAGGTGTAGGTTGAGATAACAATTTTCTGGCTTTGATTGTGTGTAAGTTTTTGCATCACCATTTCGAATCACACTATATGATCCATCATCAGGATTATTCTTTAAGCTCTTCACATTCTGATGATGTATCACACAGTGTGATTTGAAATGTTGATGCACAAATTTATACACAATCAAAGCCAGAAATTGTTTTATCTATTTGATGGATTGTGGAAATCTCTTAGCACAGATAGGTGTAGGTTTTTCTATAATAGTGGAGGTATAGAAATTGTAAGGTAACTTGGAACCCCTTTCGGCTAACAATACAAAATACTATTTAGGACTTAAACTTAAAGTAAGGACTGTTTGAAGCGTTTATCATACCCTAAGGGTCTTGTTTAAATTCTCTAATGTCATCCAATGCTGGTTTTTGTTGCTCATCTCCTTTAAAAGGATGAACTTAAAGAAGTTGATTGTTCAAAATGTGAAGTCTGAATGTTTTGAGAGTGTTCTAAAGGAGTTGGCTGAAGAGTTCCATTCTTGAGTTTCTTCTGAATTGCTTCCTTGTTTTTCTTATGTTGTGATCATGTGGTTGTCATCTGAAAATGTGATATCTTGAATTGGATTGCGTACTTTGATTTAGATAAAAGATATTTGTAAGCTAAAATCGATCAAAGGTAAATTAGATCTCCAAAATGATAAAGACAAAGGTTTACTTGAATTAGACTTGTGAGCCCAAGCAAACAGACAAAAAGTGAAATACACCAATAGAAGAGTAGAGAAAGACTCAAAAGCCAAGATATTTACCAATGATAAAAGATGATCAATATTTTCAACTTGGAATAGATTAGTGAGACCAAGCAAATAGTACAATAATAATGACAAAAAAAAAACATTTAATCTTTAGACTTTGATAAATTTAAACAATGATTTTAGCTTCTTATCTTATTTCCCAAATCTTATTAAGATGTCAAGTTTGGGCTACAAGTATTGTTGCTAGTTTTAAGTTTTTAAATATGGTTGTCTTGGAAGTTTGATATTTGACAGTTTGGTTTTTGGTAGTTGTTTTGGTTGAATGCTTTGTTTTGGCAAGTGATGTAAAAACAAGATAGATTTACATCCTGAACATAGAGATACACTAAGGAAATACACCAACACATTAGCACCTCTAAATTCACATCTGGAATAGAGATAGGGAACTAACAGTCGAGGGGTCATCAAGAGCTATTTTTGGAGAAGTTTGGCACCATTGAAACAAATGGCCAAACTAAATCAGCTGATCTTCTTGCATCAAATTCCAGTTAACATGCTTTTGACATCAAAAATTGATATTTAAAAAATGATAGCCAGAAATATCTAAAAGAAAGCAGAAGGCTCAGTGAAAATTTGTAGTCTTGATTCTCCTGCACATGAAATCTTTTAACAAACAAAACCCAAATGCTAAAAGTCACCAAACAAAACCCCAGAGGGAAACACAAGGAAACTCAAAAGACCACATATTGTTAAGCATGGAGTTGAAGAAACGTGTGCATGGATGTCACAGGAATGATACCATTATAATGGTCAGTAATAGCACAAATGTTGGAACGAGGATCAAGATTCAATACCCTATACAGGCCAGTGCCAAATTGAATTGTGCAAAACTTTGATACTTATAGTTTTTAAAATCTTGTAGATTTTCTGTGAATTTGAAGTATTTCTGTCATGGCCCTGAACTCAGAACATATTATAGCTACTCTTATAAATAATAATATATAGTTGTAACTATTAAGGGGGTGATTAAGAGTAATTGCATCATGATCAAAGGACTGAAACATAATAATATATAATCATCACAGCTTAAATATCAAAATCTAGGGGATTAATAAGTGCAAAGCTGACCCAAAATAAGTTATAAATATTGGCCAGAATTATATAATGAGGTCCAACCAGATTAAGGGGAGTAATTTCACCTCGATTGGCACTTCCATAAGTATTATTTATTAAGAGGTACCAGATGTTATTGAAAAGGCAGTGGGAGTTATTGAAAAGATAGTAGGAGTTATTGAAGAGACAGCAGGTAATTGTGAACAGGCAGTGGATGTTCCATACGGGCTGTGATCCTTCCCAATATGAGGGGGCATAAAAGAAATGGAAGAAAATCAGATTTTAATGAATGTGATCTGCATTCAGAAAAAAAGAATGGCAGTTTTGTGCTCTAGCAAGTTTTGTATGCCACAGGATGATATTATTTAATACAACCTCTTCTGTATTTCGATATAGTTGATGGTAAAAAGTCTTTACACAATTGAATCCAGAAAAAAATCAATGTAATTATTAATCTATCTAGATTCTTTAATTATTTATTTAATTGATTTATTTTCCTACAAACAATGATGCAGGGTGTAGTAAGAAAACATGATTGGAAGGGCAGAGGTGGGTTCCCCATCTAAGTAGCCTGCCCCATATAGTGTGGACAAGAGTTCCTGCCACTTATGGGCCAAGGGGTGTTATATCATGAGCTTGAGCTTAGTTGCGACGAATGCTCTGCCCCCCCATCATGGGTACCTCTCCAATTGCTATGATTGTTGGTTGTTGCAAGCGAAAATAAAGAACATATAGTATGGACAAGAGTTCCTGCCACTTATGGGCCAAGGGGTGTTATATCATGCGCTTGAGCTTAGTTGCGACGAATGCTCTGCCCCCCCTATCAGGCGTACCTCTCCAATCGCTATGATTGTTGGTTGTTGCAAGTGAAAATAAATAATATAAGTAATCATGTATGAGTTAGTAAGGAGACATATTGGGAGGGTAGAGACATCTATGTAGCCCACCCCATGTTGGATATGTAATGTTCCCATCATAAAATAAATAAATAATCAAAGCATTGTTTATGGGCCGATTGATTTAGTATATCTCGGACCCATTTTTATTTTAATTATTTCCTTAGGCGTTGATGTCGGTGATCTTTGTAAACCCTTTGGAGTTCCTCCGAAAGGTATTTAAGCACAACATGTAGGTAGTAGTTGTCATGTGATTTGAATTTATTATTATTGTACTGCGAATTCCTGTTGGAGTTCTGTATTGTTCGCCATTTCGGAAGTGGATCTTCCCTATTTGGCTAATCCGGTTTTGGTGGGATTCAATCCTCATCCTATTCCGATCCTGTATTACTTCACTTGGATTTGGAAAGTTCAAGCATCATCTATAGAAATTATTGTTCCATTTTGGCAGATCTCTTGCAAACATTCTTCGTGTCTGATAAATTGTTATTATTGGTGGAATCATTGTGATTGCATATATATATATATATATATATAACTGTGCACTTAGTCAAGTGTTGGTGAACTCGTGGTGTGACAACTCCAGACCGAACGTCTCCTTTTGTCAGCATCGAACGCCCCTTCCGCCATCTCTATCCTCACCATACGACATATCAATATCACCATACTGGACCCGACACTTATTCTCCCATTGATTCTGTTCACTTGGCGCACACCCCACGACCAGTCTTGGCTACCATATGGCCAACTAGTGAACATCGTACGAACTAACTTCACACCTACCGTACGCCGATGGAACAATCTTTGCCTCCTGCACTATGTACAGTCAATCCTACACATCCTCCGCCGTACAACATACACAATTGGCCACTTGAGCAATTGAAAATCTTCCTTCCAGATCTTCACCTTCAGATGTAATTGACTTTTGGTAAATCGGGAGCATTACAGGATAGGCAAGCATGCATGGCACTTGTGGGCCAAGTGGTGTTATACCATGCTCTCAATCTTAGTTGTGGCGAATGTTTTGCGCACCCTATTATGCTTTCCACTCCAATCCCTACTATGGTTGATAATTGGAAATGAAGCTATATATTGAAGTATGTAATGTTCTCTAAATTGCTTATTTACTTCAAAAAAGTTAAATACAGTGTAACACAGGGACTCGCACCCCCCTCCCAAACCTTGAAGTACCCGTCACCAAGATGTCCCCGCACTAGGTATTTGTGTACCCAAGCACCCCCACCTCCGCTATTTTGCAACTAGGTTGCCGCTAGGACGGGTACTTGAATTTGTATTTGAATTTTGATTTTTGAATGTTACTATTGGGTATATGTAATATGTTACTATGTTGAATGTTCAATGGTTCTAGTTCATGTTGCAATTTTGCTATGTTCAAATATCTTAAATTCATATATTCTACTGCAACATCACTTCCCAACAAGCATTTCAAGTTCTATATATATACTATAACAACACCCCTCCTTGCCCCATCCTCCTCTTGCTGCCGTCCCCCGCTGTGCCTTGGCCATCGCCTCGTCGTTCCGAAAATGAGGCCCATTTTCTCCCCATCCCGAAAACTCATCCCGCCTTCTTGACGTACCCTAGTACTGGGATTATGTTGGTTTCCCAAACCGCAGAATGGAATCCTACGAGCCTTGCTTGCTCGATGCTGGGATATCCAATTGGTTAAGGCCAACTTGATGGGATTGATCGATGCGATCCAAATCCCCTGCGCTTCTGGCTCTGCAAAACCAAGGTGGGTGTACCTAATCCTGAACAAAACACTTGAGCCCAGGATGCTTATAGCAGATTGATTAGAACGTAAATATAATGAAAGCTTTTCTAACGACAAGAATTAGAATAACTTTAAACTTGAAAATTATGAATTAATAAATAAATGTGATAATGTTTCAAATAAAGAATGAACACAACAAATGAATATATTAATTCCTCAATGAAAAGAAATGAAATAGTTGCCAGCATGTGGATTATGAATCAAGAGTAATATAAAGACCAGTGCTTAATTAAATGGGCAATCAGAGTCAATATTATAAGTTTAAAATATACAACTTTATAAAATTTTACGCACATTAATTATAAACAATTTAATAATCAAGATGCGACAAATCAAATATATGGACACAATTTTAAAATAGTCTAGAATGTATTTTAACTTTGTGGTTCGGAGACAAACCAAACATAGATTCGGAAACAATAAAATATTTCTCAATATCTATGATGTTCAATTTTAAAATGCTATAATTGACCCTGTCCACTTATCTATCATATAAATTATTTATAAAATTAAAAATAATAATTATAAAGGACGAAACTATATAATAATTTAACTCTAAAGCTTCATGCAAATAAAATAAAATAAATACGCTTATAGATTGTGTCAGAAATAAATTTGTATTGGAGACACTCCTTACGGATGATCCATCCAATGCATTTTGATTCCAGAATTGCATAAATATATTTATTCAATAATCCATAGTCCACAAGCTTTGCTCAATCATTCAATCTTTTCCAATAAAGAAATATAATATATCAAAGTGCATAAGACTTAGGTATATAAAAATTTGTATATGGATATGTGTTGTCCCTTTTGTTTGATTTTTACATCTATATTTATAAAAGTTGAAGGATATCGGTTGCTTTTTCAAGCACCAGACCTCTTCATAACAAATATCTGATATGAACTATTTATGATTTTGTTAAAATAAGTGACACCTAAATGATTTAATGCCTCTTTATTCTTCAATGGTGATTCAGATTAAACCTTAAATAGTCTGTTCAAATGTATAAATATATGAATATCCTTGAGTCTCTTCGTTCCAAGTTCACACAGGCTACTTTTCTTCTCGCCTATGCTCCGTCTGCTTCCACGGTGATGCTCAACTACTAACATAGATGTTTAATGCCTGTATGCTTTAATGTTTCGATTTTCCAGTTATATGGAAACTTGAAGAAAACATAACCGGCAATCTCCTCACATTATAGGATTGCCATTGTAGCTTCTCTTCAAATAAGCACAATTCAATTTCTGGGAGACATGATGGAGTCTCATCCATTCAAATGCTCGACTCCATCATTCTTTTGCGTGTATCCCTGCAATAGAACCAAAGCAATGGTAGATATGGATTAAAAAATTAAAACTACAATTGAATCGAATGAAACGAATTTCTCGTGATTCCGGATTGAAAGGTGCATGAGCTTGTATGAATTCCGGTTCACGCTCAGTCGTCAATTTATTGACCTACATGCATCTACATCCATGTAACTAGTGATGGCGTAAATGCTCTAAATCATTCCTATGTGTTGGTTATGAGTCCTATGAATATTTGTTTGCTCCTTCGACCATACCTTCACAGACACACTTCCTGTTTAATCTTTCACATCCGGCAAATCCATCCACATTAAACACTCGCTGAGACTCTTAAAATGAACTTGGGCTCGATTATGATGAACTCAGTCTTCTGAACTTTGACTTCAATGTTGTCAGGTTCCTTATGCAGTGGTCTGAGATCGAATGAACGCTAAAACCATGTAAGCACCTCATATTGCCCTTCAGATTATTGGATTCTGAAAAACCTTTATCTTGCGTGGCATATTCACAAATTGTTTCCATGTGTTGACTTGATCCAATCTTCCTAGTTGCGGGAAGAATCTTTGCCTTTATGTAATTTCTTTGACTCAGTATGTATCATCTTTATAAATCAGTCTGTGCTTGTACAATAATAGTTGCTTATGAATTAAAAACTTCATGTCTGATTTTCTTTCTATATGAAGATTCTCAATGGTACTTTAGCACCGTTGTCTCATATGCCGACTCAGGTACTGTTAGCGGACAGATACACAAATGCTTTGACTGGGGCCAACTCGTATTCCATATTATTGAACTGTCCTCACAGTCATTTTGATAGCATTTGCATTGTTGTACATCTCAACATAGGAATCCTAACTGTTGCAAGATATATGCTCATGGCAATCGCAGAAGACCAGGCATCAACGGCAAAAGTCCCAACTCTCTTTTATCACTCTATTTATTTATATCAACTCTAAGAGGATCTCCTTAAAGAATTCGATCATAGGAATTTGTCTCGGCTTTTAATTCTGTACCATAGTTGTTGTATGAGACTTAACTACAACCATTTTCATTTTCAAGGCAAAATTACTCTAAATAGTTTCATTGAATCAAATAGAGTAATTCATGTTTGACATCTGAGCATTATTGAGTATAAACTTCCTTGGTGCTACCCTTGTTGGAAATGCTTGCATGGTTCTGTCAAAATCCTTTATCACTATTAATTTTGCATAAATTTGTTTATGAATGGTTATCACCATAACAGTGACCACAAATAGCACATGAGGTCTTCATGTTAATCTGTTTAAGGATATTATAGTGAATATGGATCAAACTGGAAAAACATGTCAATTCTTTCAATTTCAAATGCTTTAGGTTCTTCTGTCCACATCATTACTTAGCTCACATGGAGGCACAGAAGTTTGGAAATTTGGGCTCCATCAGGTTACATTGGTTAAATAGCTATTATATGATCTAATCAGAGAATACTATTTGTAAACTAAGTTGCCAGTACAGATTCGGGTTCAAGATTTGGGATCGAAATTCATTCAATGTTTTTTGGTTGGGTTCGTCTGTACAAGCATATATATATATATGCAGCAAATAAGTTCGTACACCAGTATGCTAATTTAAAAGAAAATAGCAAAACACACTACCATATCAATGGTTCAGTTCAAAAACAATAATGTCAACATTAATAATCAGCCACCGTGATCAAATATCATGAAAAACCATCAAGCGAATCATCATCATTCTGCTGTTGCAAATTAGAATCACAAAAAGTAATGCTATAGGCCTGTTAAGGCCAATATTGTGATTGTGTCATATTGTAAGCTTCACACATTAAATGTCATATTCAAATGATTCAAAGGCAGCAAATTTGGATCAGACTGGATGAAGCCAAGAAAGCAGGCTTTGGATCCAGATTTAACCACAGTAAAGATCTCTTTAAATTTTGTTGAATTCATAGTTTTCTATACACGTTAGCCTTTATGCACAACATACATTCTTTAATAGATGCATGGCGCTTTTATACATCATGACTCTTCTCAAGTAGCATTTAATTCAAATTAAATATGAAAGTAATTTGAGTCCAGTCATGTGCTTGAGTCTAATCTGGCATTAAAAACTTTTTGAAAAAGTAACCAAAAGGTGTATTTTGACCAAATTCTCTGAAATTCTGTCCGGGTTCCTATGCTAGAATCCAAAGTCGTTCAAAAGTCGCCTGAATTCCTCCAGGGTTCCTTTGAGAGAATTCCCAACAAAATTTGTTCTCTGTGACAAATAATGTTGGGGAATTGTTACTTTGGGCTAAAGTCAGGTATGCTATTAATTTGGGGACATTACAATTTTTTGAACATGCAAGCTAAAATCAGTTTTCTAATACTGAGATACTCAAGAGTCAAAATAATATACAAACATCATTGCCATCAATGTTCAGATTTGGATTATGTTATTTTTTATACACTTTGATACATTACTTTTGTCTTTATAAAGAAGAAATCATTAAACATCTATAAAGAGATGCAAAATATCATTCTTGTTTAATGGCTGCATCAAAATTAATCTGTATGGGGATATTTAGATGGAAAACTGAGGGCTGTTTGGTAGAGCTGGTTTTGACATGCTTGACTTGGGGATGCAGAATTCTGAAAAATTCAGTTGAAAATAATGTTATTGGAATTGCATAGATTGTCTTATATTTCTTGCAGTAACAGATTTGATGATAGCAATGTTGAGAGGAACAGCATAAGTAAACATGATTTAGAAGGTGCAACTACAAATGCAAGTGAATAATTCTCCGTGAAGATGACTGTATTGTTACCATTCTGAACTGATTGATCTTTTGATTTTATGCAAATCCCTTGCAAATATTGGGCCTTTCGGATCAGGAAGAAACATAACTTTATACTAACATGTATAGACAATAAAAATAACCCCTGGGGCCTGAACCATAAAAATAAGCAACTATACAACTTCAATATGAACACATTTGACAGGCTCTTTGCCAATAACCAATCAAATGGCCACTCCCGCTGCTTCCCTGAATTTTTTGTTGAGAGTATTAAATAATAATTAATGCTCAATGCATTGGAGGCGATCTTAACATGAACATGGTTTAATGCATGAAGCCCTTATTTAGTTTCTATGATCCCTAAAATTGTCTTTGCTGCTGCTAGTTAAGTAGGATGAACCATCATGTCTTCTTTTATGTTAGACATTTAAAAAAATTTAAATTATAATCTTGGTATAGTGATAGTAATATATCCGAGTCTTGACTGCATTCAGACCTTTGGAAAATATTGACACATATTATAATATCGACACATATTATAATATTATTATCTATCACATTTTAGTTAAATTGGATTGAGGATTTTTAAAATATAATGACCACCTGGACGAATAGTCTGCTGCATGAAGGCACTGAAATCTGGTCAGCAATAGCGATATATACTCATGTTAGATTATTGGTATAGTGATGGTAGCAGATCCTTGAGTCTTGCCATGTGATACTAGACTCAAACCTCTGGAAACAATGAGAAAGTATAATTTCTAGAAACAATGACGCAGTATTATTTCTATTGTACCTAAATTGGAACTAGGATTTCTTAAATGCAATGAACACTGGGAAGGATACTTTGCTTCATGGAGGCACTGTAATTTAGTCAGCAATAGCAACATGATTCAACAATAGGATAACTTGAGAGAGAGGGTAATGGAGGTTAAAAATGTTTGGCATGTTGGGATCAAAATCTCTCAAGAAGTTAATCATTTTATAGTTATTAACAAGGAGAGCTCGTTAATTAGGGTCTTAAGTTTTAATATATCATGGCCTATCTACAATTGAACTATAAATTTTTTTTCTTCTGGATTTCATTGCGCATTCCTGTTTTTTCTAAACGAAGCACGAGGTTACTAAAATTGGCGACTGTCTGTAGCTATATGAAGTAGGATTAAAATTTTGCCACTTATGGTACTAATTGGGTACAAGCCTTTTAGACGATAAGTAAAATTACTAATTCAACATATTTTGTTTACAGGTGTGAGACAATTCTTCAGCCTGGACTAAATTGTTGCGTCCGTGTTTGGAAGTATCCTCATAAAGCAAGACATAAGCCACGTTCATTTTCCAAATTAGCTAATGCTGTTGTGTATACTTGCAATTTTTGTTCACACAAAAATGTAAAACCTGGCACCCCAGAAGGTTACTTGAAAAAAAGAAGAGATCAAACAGCTCTTAATGCAATCCAAACAACTTCCATAGAGAAGAATTTTTTCAAGGAGGGAGACAGAAGAAATGTCACGAGTTCTATGTTGATATCTAGTCCTTCCCCCAGGAGCACTACCATTACACCAACTTCAGGCAATCTTTCAAGTTCAAAGAAGAGGAAACGGAAAGGTTGGTCAACACTCCAGGAGCTTACAAATAGCAATAAAAAATCACCATCCTTCAGTAATCTGAGTGCCTTGAAAATTCAACCTTTCAGCTTGTGAGTTTACAGGGATATAACTTCGTAGATATAAAATTATCTTTGTATTGCCATTGGTAAATTTAGAACTGTTTTATAAATGCCTGTTGGTGCTTACCATTTTTTTCCCTTTTGATTTCCAATATTAATAATTAGTGGGATTCATATAGACAAAACTGACTGCTTTAAATAATCTTATATTGCACAATTTTTAAACCCTTCTTCACATAGAGATTAGTTCGAAATTGAAGTACTGAAAATAAGTACTGAAGCATGTATTGAAATTGTTTTAGAATAAAAATGAAGCATCTTTAAGGGATTCATTCATATTGCAAGTTTATCTGAATGAAGGCTTTTATGAAATTTTGATCTTATTTGATATATCTGTAAATAATAATGTTCTGAATTTATGAAATGAAGTGTAAACCTGTTAGCAAACATGCATTTGCAAGATTTCTACATGTAGGATATTCGTTGTGACTAGAAGAGATAAACATCAAACTTGTTTTAAGAAAACCATGGCTTGATTGGTCAACAGCGTAGATTTGAATATGTCTGTTTTTTAATTATGCACAATAGAAGAAATTCTAGACAATTTGAACAGCGAGACATTCTTCTTGATTATTTGGTATATGTTTCACATGCATTCACTTTTATATTTAGATATGAGTAGTTTCAATAATGTTTGCAATAATATATAATAATAATAATAATAATAATAATAATAAAGGTTTCAAGGACAACTAGTAGGCAAGAATGCACTAAAATAATCACTATCAATTGCACCTTAACAAGGTTCAGTGGTTCCGCTGATTGGAAGATATACTTGAATAATATCTTGAAGGGCGAGGGAAAATGTTTATAATCCAAATTTCCCAAAAAATTACTAATCAAAATATGTTCAGTGGTTCCGCTGATTGGAAGATATACTTGAATAATATCTTGAAGGGCGAGGGAAAATGTTTATAATCCAAATTTCCCAAAAAATTACTAATCAAAATATGTAGCTACAAATAAAAAATAAATTTCAATGAAGCTGCATTTTTTTATAGCTTTCAAGTAATAAAAGCATTAAAAATATTAGAAAATATGCTATACACTTGCTAATAAAATGGATAAAATATTGAGTTTGTCTTTTGTGAGTGCGATGTGACAAAGTTGAAGTTCTTTGGAAGACACTTTTCTTAAAATTAATTATAAACATTTCATGTTTTAGGCAATCCAATCATATAACTCGATAGAAGCATTATTATACTATTCAACCAAAAATATTTCAATGAATATTGCATGATAGTAGGAACTTGTATACTATCAAGAATAAAACGAATGGATCGTCATGGAGTTTCTTTCAATTTAAATGTCAAATTATCAAATAAAACACTATATCAACCAAAAGATAAAGTTAAGATACATGTATCTATTACTTGATGCATTAGTTCTCCATATAGAGGAATACATAAATTGTCTAATGTACTGTACATTCTTATCACTCATTTTTCCCCTGTAACCCAAGATTTGATTACTGTGAATGATCAATTAAACTAGGTGTAGACACTCATCTTTGATTCCCTTTAACCCAAAATGTTGATTCTTGTGATGATCAATTAAGCCATGTGAAAACATTTTCACTTTATGCATTATGAATATGTGATATGCCTTGTTCCATAATGAGTGAGCAACTTCACAAGTCAAAGGGAAGCATGGATAATTCTAAGGAAAAAATTACACCAATCGGAAATCTTAAATGTAAAATAATATAAAGTAAAATGAAATCATATGCAAACTAAAATTCATATCACTAAAAGAAGTATTTAAATTTCAAAATGTCTTTACAATGCCTTGAGTTTTATTTTATTTTTAACTCTATAACCCTAATCCTAATCATAATTTTTAATTGAAGGATATATAGGTTTTGAGATATCTTCAATGTCGAAGTAACACTATTAACAAATAGTTAACAATAAAATCACAAGAGAAGTCTAAAACCTTTTATATGCCATCTAATGTATACAATAACATCTCCTCTCCTTACAATTTGTTTAATGTCAACTAAAAGATATGATTCTAAAATGTATTTCTATCTCTTACATCCAATGCATACCATTTTCATCTTCCTCAAATAGAGGTGAAAAGAAGGGGCTTTCAACAAGCTCCTCAACCAGAGACTTCCTAGGGGAAGAATGCCAAATCCTATCTTATCTTAGTTATAACTCTACAAAATCAATAATTATTAACACAATGACCAAAAAGTTTAAAAATGCAAAAATCAAGCATATTAGTCCTTAATCATAAACAATATTTCTCTTTCAGAATGAAAAAAACACACACCTCCATTTAAGCATGAGTTTAATATTTGCATTTTTTTCCCAATGATTTCCACTTGAAACATCTACTTCATGTTAAATGGTAGGCATTCTTATTTCAAATACAACTTGCAAAGTTCACACTGCACAACTTGGCATCAGAAGACATGAAACCATGCAAAGCCATAAAATGATAAAGCCTTAGACACTAATTTGTCTATGGAGTTAAATGTCTGGTGGTGTCATGGTCCCCTTCTATAATGTTCCAATCTTTGTACTCGAATGTGTGACTCCTCTGTATATCAACTTCTTGAGTGTCAAGTAGTCAAAGGATGTGTATGAAAGGGAGGGAGCAAACTATGGCACCGGCTACGGTGCAACTTATTTGCACCGTCGGTAGCCGTGCCCAACCTCCCCTGCAGTACCGTGCTTGCATTGCCAGTCAGGCACATCTATCGAACACAAATGGCGATCATCCGTACGTACCACCACAAATGTCTAAATTATTGAAACAAATGGATGTTTTCAGAGATTAATTTGGCATTTTTTCTATGTTACTTTTGTTAAATTCCAATTAAGACTCACGAAAAAATCATATGAGTTTATATTGAAATTTTTATATATGTTGAATAAATAATAAAAAATGCACATAATAATATGTTAATAAAGAGAATATAACATATTTTAATTAAAAGAATATAAACGAATTAAAACTTAAAATATATATTGCTAAGTTTTACTATTATATATTTTACTATTTTTAAGTTAGCTTATCTTTTTATATAATTTTTACCCATTTTAAGTTTTACATATCTTTTTATATATTTTACTATTATTAAATTAGTTTATTTTTAATCTTTTTATTAAATTAACTATTAATTTTAACTATATATTTTAAGTTTTACTATTATATAGCAATAAATTAGCTAAGTTTTATATAATACTAAAACTTAAAATAAATAGCAATAAATGTAAGAGAAAAATATAAATATATTATTAAATAAATTATTTGCACGGTAACTTTTAACTTTAAAAAATACATCTTTTATAAAATAAATGGCCAACTAAAAAATTAAAAGGCTAAAAATTATTTTATTTTAATATTTTAAAAATAAATTTTAGTTTATTTTTAACTAATTTGTTAACAAATATTAAGAAAAATTTAATATCCATTTTAATAAAATGAAAGTTTTTAAATTTTTTTTTAATAAATTGCAATTTAATTTATATTTAAAAATTTGAATTTATATATCTATATCATTTTGTAAAATAAAAAAGTAGAAGAATAAATAAAATTATGATTTTCAAAAATGTAAAAAATAGAATGATTTGCAAAAAGAAGAATAAAATAAAATTTTAATTATAAAGGATACGTAAAGCAAGTGGGTTTTATTTTATAATAGAAATATTATAAAATATTTTTTTAATTTAATTTAATTTTTAAAAAATAGTGTGAATCAAATCTGTCTAAAAAATATTAAGATCTATATATAGAGAAAAAAACACTTTATTTATAAATTTTAAATATAAATAAATAATATGTTAATTAAAAGAATATAACTATATCATTGAAAATATTCTTTGAATTTATATGTCTATCATTTTGTAAAATAACAAAGTAGAGGAATAAATATATTTCTATAAAATATATAATATATTAATAAATGAATAAAAAGATAAGCTAATTTAACAATTAGAATTTATTTTAGTCAAAAAAGATAAAGAATTATTGTTTAAAATTTTAATTGAATTTTAAAAAGTCATTTATATTTTTACAAAAATAAAAAATGAAAATGTTAAAAACTAATATATTTGTAAATCTATTTCAATTTAAGAATAACAAATATTGAAAGTAAAATTGAAGTGAATAAGATTTATATTGTAAAAAGAAACATAATTTTTAACATGGGTAAAAATTATATTAGAAGAGAAATGTATAAACAAATTGATTTAAAACAATGGAAAAAATCATATGAGTTTAATTTTTTAGTTGGCCATTTATTTTAACACAGGTAAAAATTATATTAAAAAAAAGCTAATTTAAAAATAGTAAAATATATAATAGTAAAACTTAGCAATATATATTTTAAATTTTAATTCTTTTATATTCTTTTAATTAAAATATGTTATATTCTCTTTATTAACATTTTTAATTATTTATTCAACTAATATAAAAATTTCAATATAAATTCATATGATTTTTTGGTGAGTCTTAATTGGAATTAACAAAAGTAACATAGAAAAAATGCCAAATTAATCTCTGAAAACATCCATTTGTTTCAATAATTTAGACATTTGTGGTGGTGCGTAGGATGATTGCCATTTGTGTTTGATAGAGGTGCCTGACATGGTATCCTGACAATGCAGGCACGGTACTGCAGGGGATGTTGGGCACGGCTACCGACGGTGCAAATAAGTTGCACCGTAGCCGGTGCCGCAAACTATAGGCCTGGAGGGAATTGTACGATGGTGAACAAGAGGTCATACGGTGAGGAATGAAGATGACCGTATGGTATTGGTGAGTAATGAATGTGGCCGTACGAGAGAGTCAAATCAAGGACCGTACAGTGAGGGGAGGATAGTGCTGTAAGTGGCCACACGGTAGGAGTCCGTACAAATGATGTATGTCGTATGCTATCCACTGCAAGTCCGTATAGTGGAGGTGGTGTGGATGATGTATTGTGTGAATTTGCCGTACATGCAAAAGGAACACCGTACAGACTGGTGGAGCCCAAAATTCTAGTTCCCATTTTTTCTTCAAGATTGAGAAATATGAAGTCTGGAGCAAGAAGGGATTTAAAAATTTAAGTTCACATACAAAACTTGCTGGATAGAGGATGTAGTCATGACAAAATATTACTGATATCAGAGATAATTACACACATTGTCCATTCAACATACCTGAGCTTGCTGTCTCTGTTCAGTGCTCATTCAGTACTAAAATCATGCAAAGTAACTTGAAGTCATGATCAGAAGAATATGGAAAGGGAAATTGTTTCATATAGGCATGCATTTCATCACTATCCAGAATGGCTTCATATCAGACTCATCATGATGAACTTTCAGATCAATGCCCAACCTCATTAATTGTGAAACATGAAGGATGTTATGTGCATAAGAGAATCTGGTCCAGAAAATCACTCAATGTCTCCAAAGTTAATGAAGATTTTGTTTGTTTTCAATCAACCTGTGGATGATGCTGTAACATGATAATACTTTTTTTTATAAGGACTGTGTTTGATATATGTTTAGTTGAAGAGTCTTTCCCAAAGAACGGGTTGAGATATAGTCAGATATGCTGGAATTAACCCATTCTTGCTAAAGACTATTATGCAATGGAGTTTTATCGTAGATTATTGTATGCAAAATGGTCAGCAATCAATACATGAAGTCCTGTCATTATGTTAACAATGATGGGTAGACATCCTTAGCATATTAACTATATATTCTATGCAGAGGTAAATCACACAGGCATCATAACTATTCGGTAACAACAAATTATGGCAACGTATGTGAGACAGATTGAATGAGACAGTATGCTGGAATTTATATCTATATATTGGGGGTTTTTAAACCATCAATTCCCTAATGTACACAGAAGATTCACGGTGACATACATGGCAAGAAGCAATGTAAATAAGTCTAATCCTATCAACAAAGTTCGGGGGATTATCTATATCTAGCTAATGATTTTTTCTCAGGCAAAATGATGCAGAGATACTGTGTGTTTTTAAAGCAATTCGTTATCAAGATCCTCACTATATCCGTGAAATCTGGAGATGATAGATTATTTTCAAAGTCTGAACATCTGTAAATTGCTCTATTTTATATATTTCTGGATTCACTTATACATGAACTAATACTGGATATATTTGTCGAATGATAAGAATATCATCCTTTAGGCACTACCATAATATGGTTTATGAAGTGATGGAAAATGAGCAACCATATGATCATTCACCAAAGTTATGTTGAAGTCAGAGGCGAGATTAAGCAAAGACATAAATTTATTGATAAAGCATGGAGTTGACAATTTCTGAAACCCAACCTAGAGATAGAAAGTATTCATGACGGAATTCGTTAAAACCCTATCTCTGACGCTGGGTATGAGACGATAAGAATGCTATCAGTATCAGCCCAAACAGTCTACGAAATTGAAGAGCCCGATAAAATTACAAAGTCATAGATATGAGTGCTGTTAGAGGTCTCAATACCTCACAAGGCCTTCCGAGCATGAGAAACATATTATTTGTCATCAGTAATTGGCCTCCAACGTTGTTCTATGTTTATTTGCAGGAAGATAAATCGTCATGGAAGTGGAGGATTCGAACCAAGGATTGGTGGATTTGCGACAGGAGAAATTTCCTTCTTACATTCAAGAATTTGCGGAAGGCAAATCCCATCTCGGATGTTCTATCAAAAGAAGTGAATGGATGATTGCATCTAATTCACTCCCACAATCTCAGCTTGAGTATGGATGATAGGATGACACAAAATACAACACCAACGATGAATCCAATGGAGTCATATGTTGTTGTGAAGTATTATATTCTTGGATTGGTGAAGAAATGAATTCTTGAACAAAGCCCGTGGATTGAATTATTGGATATATTTATATGGGATTCCAGAATTGAAATGCAGTAGATAGATTATCTGTGAGGATTGTTTTTATTGTGATTTTATTTCTAGCATAATTATTTATTTTAAATTTTGGAGTTTTAAATTATTATTAAGTTGTGTTTTTTATAATTTTTTTTTTTTTTTTCTATAAATATTTTAAAATTTCTATAAGTGGACTGTGTCATTATTGCATTTTAAACTTGATAAACATAGATATTGTGAAATATTTTTTTTTTTTTGTATTTATGTCTAGTTTGTCTCCATATCGCAGGAGTTAAAGTGCATCCTAGACTAGTTTAAAATTGCGTTCATATAATTGATCTGTCGCATCTGAATTTTTAAAATTATTTATAGTTTAAATACATTGAACTTTATAAAATTGTACGTTTCAACTTATAATATTGACTTTGATTGCCCATTTAATTAAGCACTGGTCTTTATATTGCTCTTGATTCATAATCCATTTGCGGGCAACTGTTTCATTTCTTCCTATTGAGGAATTAATATATTCATTTGTTGAATTCATTCTTTATTTAAAACATTATTACATTTACTTATTAATTCATAATTTTCACGTTTAAAGTTTTTCTATAATTCTTGCCATTAGGAAAGCTTTCATCACATTCACATTCTAATTTATCTGCTATAAGCATCTTGGATTTAAGTGTTTTGTCCAGGATCAGGTACACCCACCTTGGTTTTGTTGAGCTAGAAACGTAGGAGATTTGGATCAAATCGATCAATCCCGTCAAGTTGGCCTTAACCGGTTGGATATCCCAACATCGAGCAGGCAAGGCTCGTAGGATTCCAATCTACAGTTTTGGGAACCAACATGAACAATAACACAAGGATGTCATATATTGCACAAAGATTTAGGGATGCTGTACGATGGTCTATAGTTTTGTTTTGTTGATTCTCTTGGAGTACGAAAAGATGCACTTCGTGTTGTGGGAAGCAGATGGTGTACGAATGGAGGGGGAATGCTTAGTCATGCAACCATAAAATTATAAACCTAAATTCATTAGATGAAGCCAAGCAAGAATGGAGATTTGAACATGAATAACCTTTAATTAATATTTTCCACAAGATGGTTCTCCGATTTAACAGATCGAAGCGAAGTATTATAGGCTACAGAATAGGGTGAGGGTTGAATCTCACTGAAACTAGAATAGCCAAATGGGGAAGATCTTTCATTTTCGAAATGACGAACAATAGAGAACTCCAACAGGAATTCGCAATACAAAGAAAATAATCAAAATTGCATACCAACAATTACCTACAAGTCATGCTTAAATACCCATTAGGGAAACCTTTTAGAGGGTGTACAAAGATAGCCAACAACAACATCTACCTATAGAAGCGAAAATAAAAATGGGTCTGTGATATACTAAATCAATTGGCCCATTAACAATGTTTGATTAATACTTTATTTTATGACAGGAATATTGCAGTCCTCCTGTCTCAAATTTTGCTTGTCCTAAAGCAAATGCAATGTGAGATGCTGTAGAATGTGCTCACCTTTCCCATGTCACATCATCCAATGACAAGTGTCTCTAGTGTACCAAATATTCCTTCACCGTGCAGTTCTATAGGGTCTTTTTACGTACTTCAATGATCTCAGTCGGTTCCAATATGAGCTTCCCTTCTTCATTGAGCAGTGGAAGATCTGTAGTTACCGTGATGTTTTGTCCCACAACTTTCTTATGGCAGGAGACATGAAAAACATTATGAATACGACTCCCCTCTAGAAGTTCCAGCTCATAGGTGACTTCTCTAATGCAATGAACTACACGATAATGACCATAAAATTGTGGCTTCAATTTTTCTTTCCCCTTTTCCTTCAATGAGGACTGTAGGTATGGTTGAAGTCTGACTTAGACCAAGTCACCCACTTCGAAACTTCTCTCGATTTAGTGTCTGTCGGCGTACATCTTTTGTTGATTTTGCGCCCTTTGTAAGTTTTCTTTCAAGCATCTCAGGATGTCCTATCCCTCCTGGATTTAGTCCCTCGCCCTTGGTGCGTGACTATCACCCAGTATTCTGTCGATGAATGAAAGGGATTCATACACATATAGTGCTTTGAAGGGTGCCATTCTGATGAACATGTGGTAGGTGGTATTGTAACAATATTCTCCGAGGTGCATCCATTTGACCCATGCCCATTGTTGTGTTGAAGTGTAGTTTTGAAAGTAGCCTTCCAGCCACTTGTTCACAATCTCCATTTGTCTATTTGTCTGAGGGTGGTAACTAGTACTTGACAAAAATTATATTCCTACCAACTGAAACAGTTTTGTCCAAAAGATACTGATAAATCATCCATCCCGATCACTAACAATGTTTCGGGGTAACTCGTGTAGATGAAAGACTTCTCTGAAAAATAGATTGGCTACCTGTGCGGCCTGCAAGTCTAAGAGAATGGAAAAGAAGTGTGCATACTACATCAATCTGTCAACTACCATGAAGATACAATCCTTCCTGTTCACCTTAGGGAGTCCAGTAATGAAGTCCATTGAGATACTTTCCCATTTCTGTTCTGGTATAGGTAGAGGTTGCAGTAACCCCAAGAGTAGAGTATGTTTGGATTTGTTTTGCTAGTAGACCGCACACTCTCTTACATACTACAAAACATCTCCTTTAAGACCTTTCCATGAAAACCTCTCTCTGAGTTGTCTATAAGTTTTGAGGAAGCCTAGGTGTCCAGCCAAGGGTGAGTCATGTACCTCCTTCAAGGTTTTTTGGTTCAGTTTGTATTCAGGCACTAAGTATATCCGATTCTTATAGTAAATGATGTTATTCACCACTTTGTATCGATCATCCTGAGTGTTGCCATCCATTAGCTCATAGGCAACTGTCTTTTTGGAATATTCCATCAACAAATGTGCTTTCCAGTCAGTTGAAATCTGAGTCAGTAAGTAGATAGTGAGTTTCCTGGACAAAGCATCTACAACCACATTGTTCTTTCCCTTCACATATTCAATGTCAAAATTAAAATCCCAAACCTTTCTTACCCAATTTTGTTGCCTTTCATTCTCTTAGCTCCTGAAAGAAGAACTTTTCAATAACCCAATGATAGGAACAAATACATCTAGGGGTGGCTAATTCCCATATTCAACATACCCATCCAGAAATTGGGGCCAACTATAAGGCTATACTCCTTCTTTAGGCTCTGTAAGACCTAGGTGGGTGAACCTATAGATTCTTTTATATAGTACTAGTTCCAAAAATATACAATTTGAATCTATACAAAGAAGATAAAACCCTACATCTTCTATTGCTTGAGCAAACAATCATGAACATGAAATAGCTAATAACATGACTCATGAGCATGATAAACTAAGTGAGAGAAACTCTTTTAAGTTCTTCAACAAAAAGGGAAAATATATTTGATTATAGATTTGAATCAACATAACCCACATATACAACAAAAATAAACATGCAATCTCCAAGCTGATCAGTCCCTTATCCATTGGGCATTAAATAAGTCATAACATACACAAGGATATCCAAAATATACTCATATATCCAGATATTAGATCTATCCATTCACCTTGCAAACAAACATCTATCTTCAAAATGAAACTCATACTTATCAAACCCTCCCACAATCCTTGCAATTCTGTCAATGCATATCAAGTGATTTACTCAAGTCCTTGACCCAACAAAAAATACACAATGACATACAACTTCAAAGCCAAGCTGCAACTGAAAAATATGCACCTTGTACATATATCACAAAAAATTACAAATCCATAAAGAGGAGACAAGGTTCAGATTGAAACTTTCAACAAAGCTTTGTATTCATTTCCTTGAAACGAATACATCAAATGTATGCAAAAACTTAGAAAATACACAACAAATGACTGTATTATCTAAAATGCTTATGAGAAATAACAATGTTGTTCATAACAAAGAAAAATGATGAGAATGGTGGTCTCACAATCATAAAACTAGAACCAACCTTGTGTTATCACAATAATAAAAATTGGAACCCCTATGTGGTATCACAACGGTTGAAAAGATTTTCAATAAAAACTGGAACCCTTACTCCACATCTTGGAAATCCTTATATAGAGAAGGATTGCAAAAAGCTTTAGATGAGAGGACACATGTTAGAATCTTATTGAAAAAAATATAGAGATATTTCTACAAAGCTATATTTAAAACATTCTCTGCAGTTGGATAAAACTAGGAAAGTAGTTGCAAAGCTGGTAGGAGGTACTTATTATAGGAGTTTTTAACTTAATTTTGTTTGTCTTTTACTATCTTTAATTATGGAAATCTTCAATTGCCTCTGCTGACATAGCCTTAATAACTGCAATTGCTTCTAAAACAATTACTTCTTTCTTGATGGGCTGCTCAAAGTATCTGATTTTATCTAAGTTTCTTACTATTACACTCCACCTTAAAATTCGATCACCATCATGGCTGTGCAACTTGAACATCAACTCATCTCTCTTGGCGCTGTTCAGTGCTGACCTATGCACTGCTATGTTGATTTACTTGGAAAATAAAACCCCTCGTATCATTGTAAGCCTAGAAACTGACCTTTACAATCTCACGATCATAACCATATATCGCAGCATCGAGCTTTGTCTTTTCTAGCCTTATGATCTTACAATCACAGTCAACAAACCTTTTTTCGTGACTTCGAAAGCATCCTCTAACTGCTCCTACAATCTCATGATCTACCTTCTTGCATTTTTCCTTCTTCGATCTCACAACTATCATAGTGTGATATCTGTATTTCCTCTAGCATAGCATCATAGCAACTATTTTTTGGTCCTTCGATCTTACGAATTATCGTTTCATCCTAGGGCTCTAACCACAGCTTTATGATCTCAAGGCTATTGCCTCAAAGCATGCCACATGGCATCATCTAATTTTTTGGATCCACCATCTTTCTATTTCTTGCCACATGTAATCTTATCGCACCATCGGGGCCTTTACCCTTGACTACACTTTAACCCAAGCGACCATGTGCTTGTCTCTTTTTTGCATTGTCGGTGCTCATTTCTTTGACTGTGGGTTAACTGGAGCAATCATGCAAAATAAGTTTTTTCACTATAAGAGTTGATTCTCTTTACTTGACATTAATTGTTGTGGCCATGCACCCGATGGTTAACTAACCCTCTTTTCATTGTCGAAGCTGTTAGCCTTAATCATGAGTTCAGCCTTGTGATGCTATGACTCCTCATATTTGCCACCTCACAATTGTATTTCCCTGTTGACTATGCTGACCTGCGATGTTGCAAACCACTGCATACTAACCATGATCATTCCTTCACCATAGTTTATCCTTTTTCTTTATCCCTGACTGCGACCATGCGAAAAGACCATCTTTAGCTGTTTCGCTACTTTATTGCAATCTAAGACTTCACTTTTTTTCTAGTTGCAAATTATTGATGCCTTTGAAATTAACCTTGTCGCCTCTTTACGACCGCTAGACACAAGGTCTTCTTTAAATGTGCAATGTTGCTATCACTGCCTATTGCCTCTTCACAACTTAATCTACCATTAATTTTAACCCTTGCAACGGTGCGATAACCATTTCCTTTAACCGTTAGATGCTTTGCACGATTTCGTAGCTTACAATCTTTCTTCATGGCTCAACCATGTCACCATGCTATAGCCTTTTAATTTGATTGTTTTCTCACCCATCACTGCTTCACAACTTGAAAATATGAGTTAACACTTAACCCTACGATAGTGGGACTGCAATCTTTCGTTGCTTCACTAGCTTAATCCGAGGTTATTCTTAACCACCTACGAGAATGCGATAACCTTAAAAGTTAACTTCTGCTGCCTTTTGTATCTTTGTGACTCAAACTTCATGGTTTATTTGACCACCTAAGATGAAGTGATGATTTAAACTTTGACTACTATTTATGCCTTTCGCACCATCATGACTTGAATTTCTTTAAGCCCAAGTTGACTTGCAATCATGCGCTCTCCATTGTATCGCTCCTTTGCACCCTTTACTTGAATGCTAACAATAATCACTGCAATGCTGCAATGAACTGTTGATAGACCATTACTTCACTTTGCAAGATCACAACTCAATATCTTAACTATTTTTGAAACCATGTGATGTTGCGTTGAACCTTTTTTGCCTTAACACTTTCTTCCTTCATAGTCTTGCAACCACAAACCTTAACCACAACTTTGATCCCATGAATATGCAATCATTGCACTTCGCCACCTCGCCACTATAACCATAGTTTATCAATAACTCTTTGTGATGCTGCGACAACCTTTAAAACTTTAACCACCATGGTTATCTCGTGCACCATCACAACTCTAAAATTTTCAGGCTAGGACCTTGTTGTAATCATGCAATTAACAATGAGTCACTCCACAACCTTATCTTGATAGTTAGCCTTAATAGGTGTGAACCCGTGCTGACTTGTTGGTAACTATTTTGCATCCTCACAACCTTCAAAATGATTAGCAATTACAATGAAGCGATGTTGCGTTCGAAACACTTTCACAACATCACAACTAAAAAGAACTAAGAGGCATGAAATATAAAGTGATAAATGATCAAATGAATTAGGGATATGAAAAAATAAAAAGAATGACCAAGGTTTGACGTATCCCTATTTCATACTTGCAAATCATTTCATGGACAATTTATCAAAACATAGGACATGACTATTTTCAAGGGTTTTTATGAGGAAAAATGATACAATTTTCAGAAACCCTGAGCAACAAAAACAAATTCCTTCTTGATTTTCACAAGGTATTTCAAATTTTTTTGGCTGGTTGAAAAATTAGGCCGACAGTGGCTCTGTCTGGTGATGCATGTCCCTAGTGGGCATGGCAAGGATTCAGAATTTCTCGAAGAAGCATACCACCCCAACAAAGCTCTTAAACAACTTTATTGAAAATAGGAAACCTATTCTAACTATACAAGATGATGGCCTCGGGCCACCAAAACCTCAATTTATTTTTACCTCTGTCAAACACTTGATTTTCATCTCCATTTTCATGAGGTAATCTAAAAATACCACTTCCATCAATTTCACCAAAAAAATCAACATTATCCATTAGTTCATTTGGTAAAACAAAATTATCCTCTTCACTCTCATAGTGCATATACCAATTGGAATTTACTTCAACATCATGCTTACTTTGAAAGCGGGGGTTAGCATGCTCAAATATATCAAAATTAAACCAAGACTCCTCTTTATCAAAAGACTCATGCATGCTATCAACTGGAAACAAAAAGTGCTCATACTCTTCTTCATTTAAAGAGTCATATTCATCATAAATTTGCAATTGACCTTGTGTACCTAGATGTGAAGAGTATGTGAAATCTGATCCCTGATCACTTGTAGTCTCATTACTCGTCCAATCAGATTTATCATGTGTTGAAAGCTCATCACACTCCAACAATGGATTAGTTACCAAAATTGAAAAACTACCTTGAAAGTGTTCACTCAAACTATGCTGATCATAACCATAATCTTCATCTAACAACTTATTAGTACGAACTCCAAACTTATCATCACAAGATTTATCAACATATAAGGAAAACTCAGAATTAGATTTACAACTTCCACTATTTTCCTTTTCATCATATGAAACATCAAAACTCATTGCAACCTCACCAACATGAGAAGAATTTGAATCAATATGAAATTTCCCTTCAATAACATCCCCCACATCTAACAAGTCGTCATGTGCACAAACATTTGAGGTGCCGTCATTTACACCTCCAAAGCTTGACAAATATGGTTCTGATTCTATATCTCTTTCCACATCAAAATTTGGGGAAGTGACTTCATTAGATGAAGAAACATCAGAAGGGAAAATATGAGCATCCTTAGAAACACTTACATACTTTTCAAAATCACAAGCTAGCAAAGCTGAAATTTCATCAATGTTCAAAAAGACTTCCTCACAAATCTTCTCCTCTTGGCTGTGATTATTATCCAAATGCCATGGAGAACTCACAATAGCAAAAACATTACTAGTAAAATATGAAAAATTAGAAACCTCGCTATACTTATTTTCATCATAATAGGAATGACCTCTACTATTGTTATACATTTCTTCACTCTCATACACACTATCACATGATTCATTTTTAGTTATGTATCCATCTTCCTCATGTTGACTGCAATCATCTGATTTAGTAAGATTTGGATCCTTCTCTTCACACCCTGAACACAAATTATCATTATCTACGAATTCACTACATTCACTATTATCTTCAACACATTCACTAACAACATTAGAAGATTCAATACACAATTCATTGCTACTTAAATTACTCTCAAATTTCTTGAAAATATCTTCAACATGAAAAATCTTTTGTAATCTCAATTGTGCTGGCCAATCAACTGAATCATGCATAAAAGTATGTAAGAAAACAATAGGCCATGAAGATTCCTTAGGTCTTAAAGAAAAATGCAGCTCTATGAGTGCTAATTTGAACTTCATATAAAATTGATAATCTCTTAGACCCTAAATACTTCCTACCATATTTCTTATGAAATTGACAATCTGAATACGAAGTTCCTTTTTTATCTTTACAATATCTTCAAGCACATCTTCATGACTTGGTAAACTAACTTTAGATCTGAGATCTGATTCCATTTTGGAACAAAAACTTCTACCTCTCTCTCCTAGTGCTGATAATCACTGAATAGAGGCACTGCTTTCTAACACTTGACTTTCATGAAAAGATAACACATGAAAATCAAAATACCTTAAGTGCTGATGCTGAAGCTCAATCTGCTGATCTGGCATAGGTGTAAACATGAAATTCTTGACACCATTTATCAAAACCATGTAGAGATGCTGCCTCCTTGAAAAGGACAAATAAATCATAGCTATAATTCACTTTCTAACATTCAAATTCCTAAAACAACAAATGCATACAACACTTAAACTTAAATTAAGAACCTATATCTTCTTTTCCAAGAACCACTATCAAAAGCTCTAGATCTGCCCATACAAACTAAAAGTCCTTCAAAAAAATTAATATGAAATCAACTAGGAACACCAGTACAGAGATATAGAGTTGCAACTCACACTTGTGAGAAATATAACATGATTTGTCACTTGACAAATCTAAACTAGAGTTTCAATTTGTAGGAAACATGTAAATCATCAAACCACTCTCAGAGATTTACAAACTTGGAAAATAGATCAAAAACTTTTGTTCATTGTTGACTCTGAACTTTTACAACATCACTTTGAAACAATACACAGTTGAATTGATTGATGATGAATCTACTAGTAACAATGCAATTTATATTCAAATTTCAAAGCTACTATTGTCTTGAACAAGGTAACCATTGGGATGCATGATATTGAGTAAGAAATTGGAGAGAACATAAGAAAACTTACTGTTGCAACTTGTTTCATGCACTTCTTTCTATTGTATTGAATTTCTTTACAGATTCTCAAGGTTTGTCTATTGTACATATTCAATACACTCCCCAATAGAGTCACCATTTTGTTGGCTCCTGAATTAACAACTTTTCAATAACCCAATGATAGGAATAAATACATCTAGGAGTAGCTAATTCTCATATTCAAGATACCTATTTAGACATTGAAGCCAACTATAAGGCTATACTCCTTCTTCTTCAGGCTTTGCAAGACCTAGACAGGTGAACCTATAGATTCTTTCTTATGGTACCAATTCCAAAAGCATACAATCTGAATCTATACAAATAAGATAAAACCTTGAATCTTCTATAGCCAATGCAAACAATCATGGACATGAAATAGCTAATAACATGACTTATGAATTTGATAAACTAAGTGAGGGAAACTTTTTTAAGTTCTTTAACAAAAAGGAAAAAGATATTTGATTAAATATTTGAATCAACATAACCCACATATACAACAACAATAAACATGCAATCTCCAAGCTGATCAGTCCCTTATCCATTGGGCATTAAATAAGTCAGAACATACACAAGGATATCCAAAATATACTCATATATCCAGCTATTAGATCTATCCATTCACCTTGCAAAAAGACATCTATCTTCAAAATGAAACTCATACTTATCAAACCCTCCCATGATTCTTGCAATTCTGTCAATGCATATCAAGCGATTTACTCAAGTCCTTGATCCAACAAAAAAAATACACAATGACATACAACTTCAAAGCCAAGCTGCAGCTAGACATTATGCACCTTGTACATATATAACAGAAAATTACAATCCCATAAAGAGGAGACAATGTTTAGATTGAAACTTTCAACAAAGCTTTGTATTCATTTTCTTGAAACCAATACATCAAATGTATGCAAAAACTCAGAAAATACACAGTAGACGACTGTATTATCTAAAATGCTTATAAGAAATTACAATGCTTTTCATAATAGAGAAAAATGCCGAGAATGGTGGTCTCACAATAATAAAACTGGAACTAACTTTGTGGTATGACAATAATAAACATTGGAATCCCTATGTGGTATTACAATGATTGAAAATATTTTCAACAAAAAATGAAACCCTTACTCCACATCTTGGAAATCCTTATATAGAGAAGGATTGCAACAAGCTTTATATGGGAGGGCACATGTCAGAATCTTACTGAAAACAAAAATACAAAGATATTTCTACAAAGCTATATTTAAAACATTCTATGCATTCAGATAAAACTGGGAAAGTAGTTGCAAAGCTGGCAGGAGGCACTTATTGCAGAAGTTTTCAACTTAATTTTGTTTGTCTTTTACTATCTTTAATCATGGAAATCTTCAATTGCCTCTGCCAGCATAGCCGTAATATCTACAACTACTTCCAAAATAGTTACTTCTTTCTTGATGGGCCACTCAAATAATTTGATTTTATCTGAGTTTCTTACTATTACACTCCACCTGAAAATCTGATCACCATCAAGGTTGTGCAACTTGAGCATCAACTCATCTTTCTTGGCACTGTTTGGTGCTAACCTGTGTGCTACTTTATTGATATTGCAACATCGAGCTTTGTCTTTTCTAGCCTTACGATCTTACGATCACAATTAACAAACCTTTTGTCATGACTTCAGAAGCACCCTCTAACTGCTCCTAGGATCTCACAATCTGCCTTCTTGCATTTTTCCTTTGTTCTCATGACTGTCGTATCATTGTATCTGTATTTCCTCAGGTGTAGCATCGTAGTAGTTATTTTCTGGCCCTTCGATCTTACGAATTATCGTATCATCTTAGGTCTCTAACCACAACTTTACGATTTCATGACTGTTGTCCCAGAGCATGCCACATGACATCATATGATTTGCTGGATCCGCCACCTTGCTGTTTCTTGTCAAATGTCATCTTATTGCACCATTGGGGCCTTTACCCTTGACTACACTTTAACCTGAGCAACCATGCGCCTGACTCTTTTTCGTGCTGTTGGAGCTCATTTCTTTGACCGTGGGTTAACTGGAGCAACTGCACAAATTAAGCTTTCACACTATCAGAGCTGATTCTCTTACCTAGCATTAACTGTTGCGACCATGTGTGTGGCAGTTAATTGACCCTCTTCACATTGTCAGAGCTATTAGCCTTAACCACGAGTTCACCCTTGCGATGCTACAACTCCTCATATTTTCCACCTCTCAACTATATTTCCCTATTGACTGGTTGACCTGTGATGTTGCAAACCACTGCATACTAACCATGATTGTGCCTTCGTTGCATTTTATCCTTTTTCTTTATCCTTGGTTGTGACCATGCAAAAAGACCATCTTTAGTTGTTTCACGGCTTTGCTGCAATCCAAGACTTCACATTTTTCTAGTTGTGAAACAATGATGCCTCTGATCTTAACCTTGTCGCCTCTTTGCGACCGCTAGACATAAGGTTTGCTTTAACTATGTGATGTTGCAATCACTACCTATTGCCTCTTCATAACTTAATCTGCCATTAATTTAAACCCTTGTGATAGTGCGATGACATTTCCTTTAACTGTCATATGCTTTGCATGGTTTTGCAGCTTACAATCTTTCTTCATGGTTCAACTGTGCGACCATGCGATAGCCTTTTGACTTGACTGTTTTCTCACCTGTCACTATTTCGTAACTTAAAAATCTAAGTCAACACTTAACCCTGCGATGATGCGGCTGCAAGATTTTGCTACTTTGCTAGCTTAACTTGAGGTTATTCTTTACCACTTGTGAGAATGCAGTAACCTTAAAAGTTAACTGCTATTGCCTTTTACATTTTCATAGTTTATTTGAACACCTGCAATGAAGCAATGATTCAAACTTTGATTGTTGTTTATGCTTTTCGCATATCACGATTTGAATTTCTTTAAGCCCGAGTTGACTTGCGATTATGTGCTCTCTATTGTATCGCTCCTTCACACCCTTTACTTGAATGCTAACAATAACTACCACGATGCCACAGTGAAATGTTGATAGACCGTTACTTCACTTTGCAACATTGCAACTCAAGATCTTAACTATTTTTGAAACCATGGGATGTTGCGGTGAACATTTTTTGCCTTAAAACTTTCTTCGTTCATAGTATCACAACCCCAAACCTTAATCACAACTCTAACCCCACAAAGATGCGATCATAACACTTTGCCACCTCGCCACTTTAACTAGAGTTTATCAATAACTCTTTGCGATGCTGTGACGACCTTTAAAACTTTAACCACCATGGTTATCTCTTGCAACATCACAACTCTAAAATTTTCAAGCCATAACCTAGCTACGATCATGCTATTAATAGTGAGTCGCTTCGTGACCTTATCTTGATAGTTAGCCTTAACAAATGCAAACCCATGCTGACCTATTGGTGACTATTTCACATCCTCGCAACCTTCAAAATAGTTAGCGATTACAAAGAAGTGATGTTGCACTCGAAACATTTTTGCAACATCACAACTGAAAAGAACTAAGAGGCACAAAATATAAAGTGATAAATGATCAAATGATTTAGGGATATGAAAAAAATTAAAAGAATGACCAAGGTTTTGATGTATCCTTATTTCATACTTGCAAATCATTTCATCAACAATTTATCAAAACACAGGACATGACTATTTTCAAGGGCTTTTACAAGGAATGACAAAATTTTTAGAAACCTAGAGCAACAAAAACACATTCCTTCCTGATTTTCACAAGGTATTTCAATTTTTTTTGGCTGGTTGAAAAATTAGGCCAATACGTTCAAGTTCTGTTGCTCTAGAAAATATTTCAATCTATTATGATCAGTATAGATGATAAAATTTTCACCCACTAGATATTGTCAGAACTTGGTTAGTGCATGAATGATGGTCAACATCTCTTTTTCATAAATGGAATATAGACGCTCTCCTTGTGTAAGTTTTTGACTCTTCGTAGGCTATGGGGTGTCAATCTTGCATCAATATCACACCAATGCCTTATCCAGATACGTCACACTCCAAAATGAATAGTCGAGTGAGGTCAGATAAGGCAAGTACTGGACAAGTGCTCATTACTTCTTTCAACATATCAAAAGTGCGTTGCACCTTTTGATTCCATTGGGAGAAACCCTTTTTTGTCAGATTTGTTAATTGTGTGCTGAGCTGAGAGAATCCTTTTACAAACCTTCGATAATAGCTGCACAGTCCAAAAAACCTCGCAACTCTAAGAGCAATTTTTTTTTTTGGGGGGATGGGAATCAAGGATAACATGAATCATCTCTCGATGAACCTCTACTCCATATTTATTGACAACAGGCCCCAGATACAATATTTATGTCATACCAAATTCACAATTGGATCACTTAGCGAACAAAGACTAAGCCTTCATGATCTTTAGGACTTCATTCAGATGCTTTAGGTGCTCTTCCCATGTCTTGCTATAAATAAGGATATCATCGAAGAATACCAGTAAGTACTTGCACAATTATTTGTTGAAGATGCAATTCATGCATGACTAGAACGTAGTAGGTGTATTCGTTAATTCGACTGACATGATTAGGAACTTATAATGCACATAGTCACAATGAAAAAAATTGTCTTCTTCATGTCTTCTTCCCTCATGTGGATCTTATGGTATCTAGAGTGGAGATCTATTTTTGAAAAATAAACCACACCATGTAATTCATCGATCCTAGGAATAGGATATCTATCATTTATCATCTTTTTGTTCAATGCACAGTAGTCCACACACATGTACATCATCCTGTGAGTTAGGAGTGGATTGGCGCCTACTTCCAACTCGATCATATGTTCAAACCCTCAATGAGGAGGTCTTCTAGGAGAAATGTCCATAAAAACTTCATCATGAGCACTCAGGATCTTCTGAAGATTGTCACCCTGGTGAGGTGTTCATTGTCCATTTATGGGTTTTTTCGGAACAAAATAGTGTGCAACCCAAACAATGTCATCATGTCAAAAGATTGCCTCCATCCGATGTGCTAAAAATTCCTTTGGTCTCTCATTGGTTGTTCCGTGGAGAACAACCTTCTTCCCATCGACAAAAAAAGTGAAGTCCATTCGTCTGAAGCTCTGAGTTTATTCATCCACTGTATGCCCAAAATAACTTCCATATCATCTAGGTCCACTATGAAGAAATCCTCTATCACCGTGTGGTTAGCCATGGTGATACTTAGTTGGGGAACAAGGTGTGTACAGGGCAGAAGGGTCCCTCCGACGAACTTGACCTAGAATCTTGCTTGCATCTCAGTAGTTAGACCTCTAAATGTTTCACCAAAGATGAGTTTATGAAGTTTATAGTGGCTCTGCTATCGAGCATCACCATGACCCTTTGTCCTTGAAGGGTTCCTCATACATGAAACACTGTGCACCTCAAGCTTTGACTAAGGTGATAGTTCCTCCGTGCCATACCAATGCTGCAATTCTCTCTACATGGTTCAAACTAACCATTTTGGTGTCCTCGTGGGGATGATTGTCTTTGGAAGGTAGATCTTCTTGTTCGTCCTCATCATCAGACACAACTTCAATGTAGTGAATTTTTCCTTTCTCGAGGTATCTGTGCTTAGGTTCCCACGGTCCCTTTAGTTGAAACATAGTTTCTTCCTTCAAAGCTCCTATTTGGTAGCTTGGTTCAACGACAACTTCTTCGGCCCTTGAAAACACTGGCAGTTTGGAATGTGAGTACCCTTGAGAGGATGACATTGATGATGATGCCATACTCTAAGCCTTCTTGATGGCCTCTGACAAGGTGGTAGGATTGAACCCTTTTACCCAACCCTTCAGTGGTTCCATCAATCCATCCATGAAAAGCACTATACATCTTCTTTCAAAAATGTCCATGACCAAAATAGAGAGTTCACAAAATTTTGTAATGTACTAGTCAACCGATCTAGTTTCCTTCAGTTGTGCCAATTCTTTGAAATTAAGTTCTAGATCTTTACCATAAAATTGATCTATCAATTTTTTAGTGAATTCCACATAGGTATTTATTTGGTCATGCCCTAGTGTGATGGTGCCATGATGCCACCATTCATGCGCTAGTCCCTCCAAGTGTAATACCACAAATTTAATTGCTTCTTCTTTTGGCATAGGATTGAGTTGGAAGTAAGTATCGTCCTTCAATATCCACACTTGCATAGATATGGATCTAGATCTGTCAAATGGAGAAAAATTTACTTTACTCAACTTCCTTTTGAGATCATCGTTAAAATATCCTCGATTTCTGCCTCCCAAATATCTCATTCTTAGATCTGCATAGTCTTTGTAAGGTATATCTTCCTCAAAATTTGCATTCTTCCAGTCTTTTCTCAACTATTCTTGAACTTCCTCAAAGGTTGGCTACTTCCATCTGTGTGGTGCCTCTGTCCGTGGGGAAAAGACAACATGGAAGGTTATGAGTGTATTGGATGAGGGTTTTCTTTACCTTACACCGAGTTCACACTATGACCATTTTTTCACTAGATATTTTATTGTCTGCCAATTTCTTGAGAGTAACTTCCATGATTCGATGAGTATTGTTGATCTATGCATGATTCCTTACAAGTTCACTTAGCAACACTATGAGTTTGACATCCATGGGTTCTAGTTTTGCTGGCATTCTATCAATCAAATGGGATCTTCTTCTCTTCTGACTATAAACTCTCATTTAGCGTCCATAGGCTGGTAGGATTGAAGCTTTGATACCACTGTATTGTTCCAATCCCTATACTTGAATGTGTGACTCCTCTGTATATTAATTTATTGAGTTTCAGGTAGTCAAAGGATGTGTACAGAAGGGAGGGAGAAAATTGTAGGCTTGGAGGGAACCGTACAATGGTGAACAAAAGGTCATACAGTGAGTAATGAAGATGATCGTACAGTGACCAATGAAGATGGTCATATGGGAGGGGAAAATCAAGGACCGTACGATGAGGGAGAATAGTATTGTACGATGGCCACAAGGTAGGAGTCTATACAAATGATGTAGGTCATATGATATCTACTGCAAGTCCATATGGTGGAGGTGGGGTGGATGATGTACAATGTGAATTTTCTGTACATGCAACAGGAAGACTGTGTGGACAATAACACAAGGATACCATACGTTGCACAAAGATTTAGGGATGCCGTACGGTGGTCTATAGTTTTGTTTTATCAATTTTCCTAGAGTATGAAAAGATGCACTTCCTGTTGTAAGAAGCAGATGGTGTACAGATGGAGGGGGAATGCTCAATTGTGCAACCATAAAATTATAAACCCAAATTCATTAGATAAACCCAAACAAGAATGAAGATTTGAAAACAAATAACATTTAATTAATATTTGCCACAAGATGGTGCTCCAATTTGCTAGATTTGAGCCAAGTGTTATAGGCGATAGAATAGGGTGAGGGTTGAATCCCACCAAAATCGGAATAGCCAAATAGGGAAGATCTTTCACTTCCAAAATGACGAACAACAAAGAACTCCAACATGAATTTGTAGTACAAAGAAAATAATCAAAATCACATACCAACAACTAACTACAAGCTGTGCTTAAATAATCATCAAGGAAACCTTTTCGAGGGTGTACAAAGATAGCTGACGACAACATCTAGCTACGGAAACAAAAATAAAAATGGGTCTGAGATATAATAAATCAATTGGCCCATTGACAATGTTTGACTTATAATTTATTTTATGATAGGAATATTACACCTTCATCATCAAAGCATTAGTTGCTATAAGAAAGGACACATAAACACTTTGTTTCTCTTACTCCTTACACCACTCTTCATTTTGCAATAATTATTAATATGCCAGGGATTAAATAAAAGTTCACTTTTGGCAATATAATTTTTTTGGTCCACTTTGCAATATTGTGACAACCAACTTCTATAGTAAATGAGAATGAAGAAGGGCTCTTCAAAGTGCCTTAAGAACCGTTTCCTAAATATTTAAAACAAAAGTAAAGAAGATAGATATTGCATGTCTACTAATTTTGTAGTAAACAATTAAGGTAGAGATCTACCCTTTTACATTAGTCATCTGCAAATAAAAATGTAACTTTAAACAAAGGTAATAGATATGTTCTAATGAATATGTAATATGAATGTAATAAATCATAAAAAAAAAAGAGATTAAGATAAGCCTCTATATAAACAAATTATACAAAGTATCATGTTTGTGTGTGGAGACATGTGTACATATAGTTGTGCACATATATTGCATTTATTCACTTTGAAAGAGAAAATCTTACTATTACATTGTTTTCTTTATGAATAAGAAATAGTTTGTTTACTATTTTGTAGCTTATATTTCTTTTAATAGATAGCAAGTGCAAAAAAGTTTTCCTTTCTTTAATATTAAAAGGCTTGACCAATTCTATTGTTTTACAAGTTCCTAAAGCCCTATCTAAATATTATTTCGTCACTATATTCATCGAGACAACATCTCTTTAGCAACATTGTCAAACAAAACAAATGCCTTGCTAGGATTTTCTATTACCACATGTGTGCCCTCTAGGAAAATTGCAATGACAACAACTGAGATAAAGTTTTAAATGTTGTTATCTAAGGAGTTGAAGCTCTTTGGAAGAAAATCAAGGCACAAATAGAATGGAACGGCTTAAACATCACACACTAAGCTTAATTCCTAGACCAAAAGTGTTAAATAGTCAAAGCTAACTTTTTTTGGAGTACCTTTGCGATAGTCGTTATGTCTTGTTCAAAGCTTGTTATATGGCCTTTGTATTTGTACTAACCTGCAAAACTATGTGTTACTTGTACTAGTGGGTTCACTCGTGCAATGAGCATTTCTTCCACCTGGATTAATCTTTGTAGCATTGCAGGTTGTTCACCTTGGTCCATGTTGTTCAACAATAAAAATCAATGGATGCCTTTTTCTCTTGCAAATAGTGACAAGCTTTGACATTTGGAGCAGCATTCCAGGTAACACTCTTTACATGTAACACAGACCTTTAAAATTGGATAGTGCCTAAATTCTCTTTCAAAATTGTTGTATTGTTGTGTATTCATTTTATTTGTTGGTTAGCACATGTTTCGTATCTTGTTGATCTTGAGGGGACGTTTGGTCTTCACTTGCACATCATTCTGACCGTGATAGTTTTTGTTTTATATTTGCCTCGCTATAATAGGCATGATATCTTTGGTTGGCTTGGCATTTTTGCAACCTTTGTGCTTGTATTTGACTTGATCTATCTTATTCTTGGCATATCTTTTTGTTGCCGCTACACACAACTATCTCATCTTTATGAGGGACATAGTATTCTCTACTTTTCCTTCGACTTTCTTGCAGTGCAAATTAATGTTCTGGAGTGCTCAACTTTATATTTCAGTTGTTTCCATCCATTTGTCAAAACTTGTAAACAACAGTGAAGCATTTTTTTTACTAAGCAAGGCATTTTCTTTCATGGAAACTTCCAAATTTTGTGTCAATTCTAATTTATAGAAATATGTATTTTTTTACAATTATCATTGTTCTTTATTTTATAGAAATTGTAAAATATGACATTATTTTAAGTCTGTCCAGATATTTGTCAAAACATATCTGATAATAATAAAATATCCATATAATTTTTTTAATGATATGAGACTCTAATTTAATATGCAATTGTATTTTTTAATAAATAAATTGTTACTTTATATTCATTCTTTGTTGCTCTATTTCCACTTTAGCCTAAATACAATCTAAAGCACATTATTATTTATTATTTTTTAAATTAAAAAATATATAACTAATATGTAAAAGTAAATCATCACAATAACAACTTTCTTTTTTTCTTACATGTACTAATTATTATTCAAATTTTAATTTTAAAATTCTATTAAAATTTTAATATTTTTTAAAACATATACAATATATGATAAACATTAAAAAATTAAAAACTACACATATACTATTATTAAAAAAATATATCTATTAAAATAATAATTTATTAATTTTACTGATATCACTACTAAAATAAAAAATTAAAATGAATTGTTTTTAAACTAAAAAAATTCTCACCTAATATTTTTGCCTACTCAAAAACTCACCGTTAAAAAGTTTAGAGTATAAAAAGTTAGTGTTCTATATCAACGGCATTGGTGCCATGCACATGTTAACTCAACAAAGTCTTTCTACTCACACGCCCATTTCATTTCATATGATCATCTGAAAATTCTGTGAATCTAATTAAGCTCTCAACTGTGATGCGTTAGCTGGTGCACAGGAAGAGATAAAAAGTCCGGTGAATTTTAAAATACTGGGAAACTTCAAACAGTTTAAATCGCGTGTGAATCTTAATCATCACAACTATCTCTGTTTATATAAACAGACAGCTCTGGATTTTATGTTGTGTTCGATCATTTATGGAACATGATCAGATCCATATAAGCAATTCTAAAGATTGTTATGTTGACAATTCTCCGATGGATTCTTATTGTGTTGTGTAATGGCCTTGCATTGATAGATATTCCATCTGCCACATAATCTTAGAAATATTTCTCACGTGCTTCTAGCAAAGCTTTATTTTCGAACTCTATGGTCAGAAGGGAACTGCTTAAACATCACACACGGCCACTAAGCTTAATTCCTAGACCAAAAGTGTTAAATAGTCAAAGTTGACTTTTTTTCCCAAGCTTGATTCTTCCCTTAGTGTGTGATGTTTAAGGGTGGCCCTCCATGCATGCTGCAAGAATTAGAGGCACTTATAGTTTGAAGGACACATACAAAAGGCCAATATTATGAGTCTTACGTGAGTAGAAACCATGTCAGTGATGCGTTACTATACAAGTTCAAGAATGATCCATACAATGCAAATTTTACAATAAATACTAATTGCTTACAAGAACTACTAGAGGATCAAACAAACATTTCAAGCCTACTCAAGAGTGTAGAAGTAGATGAAAAAATGACAAGTCTTAGTAGTGAAGTGGAAATAGATGAAGAGCCAATCGAAGACAACATGGCTTACACACCATCCTTTGTAACAAAATTGCCAAAAAGATATTGTGAGCTTGAAACCATCAAGAAAACATTAGAGTCGCATGACAATCAAGACGATATTATCAATTGGACAGAAATGAACATGTCTCCAATAAAAAAATACAACACATAAGGCTTGCTTGATATGACATTTTCTTCCCTCTTTCCCAATGGATTTGCACAACCAACCACAACTTAAAAAAATGCAAATGCATGAGTTTACATTGCACATGATGCAATTTCATGGCCAAAGATTTGGAAGACATCCACAATTTTAGTATTTTATATACAATCTCATGATGCGACATTGCAACCAAAGCCTTGCAATTGTATTCATCAAGAGAAATGCAAAAGAAAAAAAATACCAGCCACCATTGAAAATCTATGTGAGCACCTAAAGAACCTTCCAGACATGTAGCTTGTTGAGGAACTCATGCATTTCATATCTTCAATCAGGGGCACACGACCATATTGGAACAAGTGTTGAACAAAGCTTACAAACAACATTGATCAACTAGGACCGTTGACCTTATTCTTCACGCTAAGTGCTACAGATACAAAGTTGCCCAATTTGCAATGCTTGTTTAAAAATGGTGTTCCTGAAAAAAATGCAGTCAAGCAAACAACGTTTGGAAAATATAATCAACAACCCACACATCACAACACTACACTTGCATCAACGATTTATAATCTTTAGCAAAGAAGTAATTGAAAAACTCCTTCATGTAAAATATTATTGGTATAGATATGTGTGGCAACATAGATGCACTGCACATATACATGGATTTACACGGCTTCAATTGCACCAGATATGGATAAACTTGATTAGACTAGTGATTTAGAGCTTGACAGGGAAAGAAAATTGTTTGACTTGTAGGTCTATGCTTGGAACCTAGGTAGTGCACTCATAGAAGAAAAACAATGCTTAGATCTCCATAGGATGATCCATGCTTGTTAAACACAATTGAGATACTTGCACAGATCCTAATGATGATGATGAAGAAATTGTTAACTGTGTACATAGGCACACAAAATGTCTAGAAGGTACTTACCTCTGAAAGAAATAGAAAAATTAGAATGTCGATACAAAGCTCCATGGAAAGAGAAAAATCTCTCAACCTTGTCATGTGAAAATGATGGAATAAAAAAAATATGAACTTGCAAGAAATGATGAAAGGCTAAATATACACAACCAATACATGCTATCAATAAGGAGAGCTAGCAAAAACTGTCAGCTTGTAACCTCACAAGCACTTGTTCCGAAGTACATTCCAAAGTATGCCTCAAAGGCAGAGAAACGATCAGAAGACTTGCACTAATATGTTAGCAAGAATATCAGCAACCCAACACGATGATAGTCTAGCCCTTTAAGCATATCAACAATTCATGATAGAAATTGTTGTAGAATAGGATATAGGGGTGCAAGAAACATGTTAGATGCTTAAAAAACTACTTCTCATCATTTGTAGTCTTCCTTTTATGTCTTCAAATATCGGTCAAAAGTGTTCAAAAGAATAATGAACATTATAGATGAAAGAAAGATGCATGATATCTACTTACAAATGTACCCTAGACAACTTGAAGAGCTCGAGGTGATAACACTTCTTGAATTTTCTAGATCGTACACGTATTTCGCAAATCATAAACAATGTAAATGGAAAGAGAAACATTGAAGAGCCATTGTCAATGCCTACTGAAAGTTTTACAACATCCCTGACGAGGACTCTAACCAATTTGAGTTGTACTGTTGGACTAAATTGCTTTTGTACAAGTAGTTCCATAATATAGAGACTAAAATTGGACTTAGTAAGGATTCAATAATTGGAAATTGGAAGCAAATGATAGTAGGTGGATATGAAGTATGGAACATTTGTCATGCTAGTTAAAAGGATGCAAGCTCAGGAAACTAAAGCGAGAATGATACATGCACAAAAGAACTAGTGGAGCTAAATGAACGACAACTATTTTTGTAGATGGGGCTCTCAAGTAGTATTAGCTTAGATGAACTTGAAATTCTCAACATACATGAGTTTGATAAGACGAAAATATGGGATCAAAATTCAATGCCCAAGCATTTACATGCTACTACAACTGAATTTATAAATTTGAAAAAGAAAAATAGGAGTGATGTGAGCATCTTAGCTTTCCTTGACACTCCATAATACACAATGTCCCCAGAATGAGAGGATGCACTCACAAAAATCATAACCCATAGTAAGAGTCCCTTTACCCAACCACTGTACATGATCATCCAAGGAACAACAGGTACAAGAAAGTCTTATTTTATAGCGCATGTAAGGAATGTACTTAATAATGAGATGGTAGGGGGAGAATGAAAAATACTCACATTAGCTCCTATAGGTGTTTCTGCATTCAATATACAACCAACAACCATATATTCAATGTTGAGAATTCCTATTAAAGAAATGCAAGCACTGGAGGGTCAAGCATTGACAACATTTTAGGAAGAACTAAAAGACATAAGATACATTCTAATAGGTGAACTAAGCTTCATTGGGTCAAAACTACCATTAAAAATTGATAGCAGATTGAGGAGACATTCCCACATAATTAATACAAATACTTTGAGGGAATGTCCATAATCCGTGTTTTTGACTTAACACAATTACCCCATGTACTGGACAAGTTGATTTACACATCACAATCAATTGCAAGAACATTATGGGAACAATTTAGGATAGTAGTCACCTTAAATACTACACATCAACATGAAGGTGAAAGTGTAGAACAAAAACAATTCTAATAGTTGTTACAAAATATATAAGAAGTTGAACCAATACAAGAGGATATAGAACTCTTAATGAAGCACACAAACACACATATGAAATTAAGTGAAAAAGAAGAATTCAAAAAATTATTGCACTTATTTGCTACCAAAAATTTGGTTAGGTTGCATAATAGAAAAATATTGAAAATGCTAAATTGTCCAATTGCAACAAGCACAATGGAAAATAATGCTATTGATGAACAACTAGAGAAGTAGATCCTACTTTGTGAAGGACAACATATAAGTGAGGCTGGTAAATGGATCCTTTGGCCAAATAATTCAAATTTTTACAACTCTGGATCTAGCCCAACAGATTTTCCACCATATGTTGCGGCGAGGTTCAATAATCATTGTGGCCACCATGGAATGATGATGATCCCAAGACCGAAACAATAATTCTTACGTGAATTAGTAGTCGAAGGCAAATGCTACTTACCATGGCATGGGCTATAGCAATCCACAAATCCCAAGAACTAATGCTACAAAAAACAACAATCAACATTGGTAGAATAGAGCGAAAAGGTTTGACATTCACAACTATGTCAAGAGTCAAATCATTAAACAATATTTGCATTCAACCAAAGATAGTATATGCAAAATAGTATATGCATGACTTTGAGAAAAAAGGAGGAAGATGGATTGAGAAATATTTCTTCGCGCTAAAGGAAAAAAGGAAAAAAAATTGAAAATAAATGCTTCACCAATGGATTGGATTCCCCATTGTTCAGCATAGCCTCCACTTAGAAAGAGACAAAAAAGAAGAAAAACTACATTATATATATATATATATATATATATATATATATATATATATATATATATATATATATATATATATATATATATATATATATATATATATATATATATATATATATATATATATATATATATATATATATGGTGTAGGAGCACTCTCTCATGAAACAATGAAATAAGGTTGTTTGGGTCATTTATGACCTTGCTCTAGTTTACTTTTCTATGTTTTCAATAAGACATTGATTTTAGAATCCTAGGTTTACTTTTAACCCTTTTGTGTGGCCCATTAGCAACTTGGGTGTTTTTATAAGCCCATTGCTTAGTGAGGTCACAAGGGCACAAATTTATGTAATTAAATTCATTTACTTGTAATTTAGGGTCTATTAGTTGTATTGAGTCAATTAGGACTCATTTGGATAGTTAAAATGCCTTTAAGGCTTTAAAATGCAAAAATACAATAAATGTTACAAAATTTGCTATGCAACTTTGCAAATTTTTACATAATTAGGAAAATTGATTATAATCAATGCCCCAACAATTTATTTTTATCCCCTAGGTTTACTTTGAACCCTTTTGTGTGGCCCATTAGCAATTTGGGTGTTTTTATAAGCCTGTTGCTCAATGAGGTCACAAGGGCACAAATTTATGTAATTAAATGCATTTAATTGTAATCTAGGGTCTATTAGTTGTAGTGAGTCAATTAGGACTTATTTGGATAGTTAAAATGCCTTTAAGGCTTTAAAATGCAAAAATGCAATAAATGTTGCAAAAGTTGCTATGCAACTTTGCAACTTTTTACATAATTAGGAAAATTGATTATAATCAATCCCCCAAAAGTCACAACCTTTGAAAATTAGTTGCATCAGTTGGGGAAGACCTTCATATAGCCCTTTCAGGTGGGTGGAAGGTAGAATGTAAGTTTCTGCCTTGAAATCAATAAAGAATAACCCTATTTTCTACATTCTGAGCAATTTTTTGCATGGTACAAACTTATATACATGCATAGAAGTTTATGCCTAGTACTTTTGGATGCACCCTTGAGCTAGCTTTCAAATACAACTGGTTTGAGGTCCTGAAACATTTTAAAACTCAAGTTATACCTTTTTTTGTGCAAATAGCCTGAGTTTTGAGGGTTTGTAGGGTTTATGTAGAAATAGCTTTGTAAAATTCCACCATAGGAAATTTATGGCATTTGGTGGAATCGTTGTATTATTAGTCCCCTTTGAGATTCTTTTTGTTTTGGTTGATGATATGTAGGGACAAGGGAGAAAAGTGATGCCCTAGGTGTATATACCATGTATGCACCATTACACTGTTTTGCTTCAACAAGCATTTGGGACCCCAAAACTCCATTTCATAGCCTAAAAATTTGGATTTAGCCTATTTTCAATGTTCTCCAGCCTATCCAATTGCTCTAATGTTTTTAGCATGTGTTTAAATTGCACTTCCTTTGTAAAAGCACCCTAATTAGCCCTTTAGGCCTAATTGTTGTCCCAAGGGTTATGTCAGCATCTTTGTTCATGAAGTCTCAAAACTTTGGGATCCTATAGTACATTTTAAATAAAAAATATTTTGATGTTTAGGTTTCTTGTTTCAATCCTAAACCTTCAAGTTGCAGGCCAAAATTCCATTTCTTGGGCTACTAGCATTCCAAGGGTGTATGGAAGGAACTATGTCCTTTCCTTGTTTTGGGGTCCTCAAATTTAGTTAGCATGACCATGTTGATATAATAATGACATTCCTTGAGTCTTGTGTCAAGATTACTTTTTTTGGGTAAGTTTCGTGTATTGAGTCCTCTTATGAAAAGGTGCAAGTGCGGGGTTCTAGGGTCTAGTTTGGCTCTCAAACCTTCTTAAGGTCTGATTGTGGGTTGATCTCTCCCAAATTACACTATCTATACCCTTTCCACTTGCATCAATGTGTGTGTGTGTGTAATTAATAACAAACTATTATATTAGTTAAATATTAATGAATAGACATGCACCCTGAAGGGACATGTCTATCCATATTTTATCCAGTATAAGAGAGATGGGTGTCATTTGGAAAGCATATAATGGGCCCACTCCTATCAAGGTAAAACCAAATTCCATCTGTAGCATGTCCCCGTATTCTAGTAGCTTGATTAATTAATAATTCTAGAAAGTGGATTCATCTTCATCATCCTTGCTATCATTTTTAGTATCCTTGTCACTTCCTTACACACTTTTCTTAGAATGTATTGTCACTATCAACTTACAAACAATTGATTAAGACCATTATTGTAAAGGTGTTTGGAACTACCTTTTCAAGTTGTTTGCTATGACAATGAACTTGATTATTGTGGTTAGTCTGAAACTTTGTAGTACTTTTGAGTTTTATGTACTTTTGTGCTGATTTAGCTTTGAAGTATAATAATTGAGATTCACCATGTAGAATGTTTTTGTGTTTAATATTACATTGGTAAAATCGAATATTTGAGATTCAAAAAGCACATTATATTGAGGTACTAAATTGTACTGTGTTGAAATATGATATTTGAGATTCATAAAATGTAGGGCAATGGTTTAGTTATCACAAGGGAATCCCATATTTATATTTCAAGAAGAAACACACTTTTTAAAAAAAATATCATAGATCCCTAGCGATAATTGCATTCCATGAAAAAACATCACATGATTTTTTTTGTTGACAAATTGCATATTAATTAATTATTATTGTTTCTTATTGAAATATGTATGAGGAAATTAAATGGACAACCCTATCTATTCTTTTTTATAATAAACACAAAGTGACAACAATTTTCTAGAAAATAATCAAGTTTTGTTCGCAAGCTTTATTTACATTTAACTAACATGGAACATGATCCCTTCTTTTGCAACTAAGATTAAAAATATCAAATAAACTATTGAATTAGTGATCATTGAAAGATGCAATGTTTCTTTTTTGTTTTATCATTAATCCCCCTTTGAATTTCAAGGAATTTTCACATCTTTTATAGGGCAATTTTAACCTTGGAATTTTTCTTATTAACAAATTTCTTGATTTTTTAAAAAATTCACTATACACTAAAAATAATTGTGGGAGGATTCTTGAGTTCTCATTGAAATTTAATTTGACATTTTATGCTCTCTATTTTCTCGAAGTAATAGCATGGTTTTGCAGTGGTTCTAATTGGTCTTTTTTTTTTTGTATAACTTATTGACTAGGCAAAGATCTCTTGTATTTTTATGAAAATGAGAACAATCTAGCTAACAAAATGAGTATTTCTTTCTTTTAATCATCCCTTAGTGGATATGTTTGTCTCAAATCACAAGTTTCTTATTTTTCAAGGAATAACAAAAATTCTTACCATTTCTTCAAAAGTTAGATAGATTAAACCCTACAATATACATTCTAATGCTATGGGTCTATAGATTATTTTTTCTTTGTCATAGGTATGCTTTATTTATTTTTATATTAGGAAAAAAACATGTTTTGAAGGTGCCTTGGAACCCTGTACAAGAGATTATAGAGAAAAGGTCGCAACACTATCGCAAATAGAACATTAACAACTTAGGAGCCCAAAAAAAACCCGTTGAACCTCAACCTAGGAATGAAATGGTAGTCTAAAGATGAAATATTCAAATCCCAAACTAGCCCTATGGGTTTTGACACAGGTTTCTACAATCTAACAAAAGATAGGCACAAAAGAAAACAATTAAAATTTCCCCATGATGCCCTTTGTATGGGAAAAAAAAGGTCATGTCAAATGAAGGTGAAGACTTATTTGAATGCTTTCTTATGACCAAAATCCAACCCACTTCCACCTTAGCTGTCCCATATTTTCAAGCCAACGATTCCAACTAGAAGACTCAACCCCTATGAAGAGGCCAACAAACCACAAAGAATCAACTAATAAGAAAAGATCCAATAACAACAATATTTTGGGCAAACCCAACAAACTCAATAACAAGAACCTTAATATATGACAAAGTTGAAGTTGTAGAAACTAAGTCAACATAATCATTCAAAACCTTATCCAAAACATCTATTGACTTTATAGATAGAAAATATGAGCTGTGGTATAATAAAATTCAGCAAAGGATTCTCCCCATTAGTAACAACCTTAGAAGCCATGGTTGGAGCAAGCCTAGACACCCCAGAGTTTGAACCAACAACATTAGTTCCATGAGAAACATTTATTGTAGGATATTTCACTCTCACAATATTGTATTTATTCACAATGCGGTCAATCTTAAAACACCTTCTATACCTGAAAGGGATTCCTTCATAATCTAGAGACTAAATCTAAAAACTGTTTGGAAACATTAGTTTAATCTCCACAAGAAGTCCCTTAGAGACATCAACATCTACAAGAATAAAAACATAAGTGGAATGAAGGTTATTAGAAGACTCTAGATCCATCATTAACAAGTCTTCAAGAGTATCACTCACTTCTTCTATAATAGAGTCTTCCTACAAAAGAAGTGGGAGATAGGGGAGCCTAACCTAGATGAACATCTTACAAAATAGTTTAAAAGAAGAATTGAAGTCCTAATATCAAGATTTGACCATCAATGAGAAACAATTCTCCCTTGTGAACAATATTCGCACAAAATGATCTTTCAATCAACCAACGTATCAAATGGACCCCATGCACCATCAAATGCACCCATCATGATTAAAAAAAACCATCGAGACTAGACCCTTTTCCAATGACCCCAAATTATCGAGAACATTACTATCCATGCAGAGAAGGCCCTACCCACAGAGCATATAATCCCTAGCCACAAAGACAAGCTTCTTCAATTTGCATGTAGACCCCACTCCACCACTAACCTTAGCAATTGCGACAAGAAAATAAGAGTGAGAGCCCATCATGAGATAATTGAAATTTTCTTTGTTTCCAACAAGGTCAATCAGGTGTATGTATACTCTATTTGTTTCTTTCAGGAGGGGATTCTACTTTCAAATGTTAGCCATTTTCTTCTCTATAAGAAATTCTGGTTCAAACTTTTTCCACATTTCTTATAGATTTGTGTCTATTTATTTTAGATTCAATTCATTTTCTTCTCTAAAATTAGATTTTGTGTGTGGGGATAATAAACCTACTAGTTCTCTATCCATTATGTTGGAAATTTCTTCTAAAACATGACACAAACAATCTATTTCACCTCTTTTGACATTTTCTATTATTTGATGCTTGATTTATTGAATTGTGTTTTAAAGGCTTTTGATAGGCAAAAACCAAGGTAACTTATAATGAGTTATATTTATTGTTTAATAATTTTATTTTTTATTTTGGTTTGTGGGTCAATTTGAGAATGTATACTTGTGAAATGTACAGTGACTATGTACACAAGGGCTACAATTAGTGAGGTAAGTGTGGATGAAATGTAATTAGACAAAACAGATTCATATACAACTATTAATGGAATTATTCTCAAAAATTACTATAGGAATTTTACATATACAAACCATTAGATGAGTTGCATAGATTAGAAGAATTTGAACATTCATGTTTCCAAACAAAATTTAGAAAATAAATCTTAACAGTAATAAAAGTTGATTTTCTAAAATAGGTAATTGAAACTATCTATGTTTCTTTACAAATAAAAATTACAAAACAATTGAAATAGAACAACATATTAAATATATGCATTGTTATCTCATCTGAATTCCCCCTGTATTCACTCCTACTCTTGTAACATTTCCTTCCTCTTTGTTTCTTTTCTTTGTGCTTCCTACACTTGTGGTTTTGTGAGAGATTTAAGTGTTTTTAATCTATTATTGTGCCTAATATGGTGCCTTCTCTCAACCCTGTGTTTTCTATTCCATTTGGGGCAAAGGTATTTTTCAGTGAGGGGAAGTGGCCCTTATTCTTGGTAGCATGGTGGGTTCTTGGTCACCTAGTCTTAATGACCCTACTACTACAAATGGGATATTTTCTCCAAAGATTTTTATTAGGGTTGGTGATGTGTGTTTGTTCCACTCTTTGAGGCCTATTTTTTTAATTATGGGTGGCAAGAGACTTTTCCATGTAGTCAATTATGAAGCCTTGCTCTCTTCTTTTTTCCAAAATCTCCCCTACTGTGGTGTAGAGGTTTTCTAGTCTTTGGCCTTCTATTCTAGATCTTCATAGGTGGGTGTTGAATTCTTAAACACCCTTATTGCCTTGTAAAATAAGATTTCCCAGGTTGAGCTATGCATTTCTCTCATTGCTTATTTTTCTTCTTTTGAAGATATAAACTTGGTGTTGAGTATGTTATGGGTGTAAAACTCTAGAAAATTCCCTTTAACTCCCTTATCAAACTACTCAAGGTGTGACTACTAATGTGGGTTGATTTCCTAATCTTCCCCTCCAATTTTGGTATGTTTATGCAATGTTGCAAATTTGCACCCTGGAGTAATTTTCATTTTATGATGTTCCTACTTTAGTCTAGGATACAAAATTTTATGTCACCCTCATGCTCATTTATCTTAGCCGCATTCCCACTCGCTCAAAATCTTAGTCATGCAAATTGGATAAAAAAGGATAAATGCACGTTGTGGATATGTTTGCATGACATGGGCTTGTTCGTACATTTGTAGATGTGCATACTATACTTGGAGTATTACAAACTACCGCCCTATAGTTGTAACACCTAATTCCATCACCCAACAATGCTAGGATTCAAATTTGGCCATTATAATACCATTTTGAGATTCATTGAATCTTCCTCTACACATTTCTAGATTCATCTCAAGATCTCTACACAAATTTATCACACTTGGTATGTTAGAAACAATAGTCCACCAAGATAACTGAGAGGGTGGATGAATTAGTTATCCAAAAATTAAAACATTTATCTTCCTTAAAAAAACTTAACCATTCAACCAAAGCAAACATCAACCATAATAAAATGCTCATAAACAATTACACTAGATATGTTGACTAGGGAAACCCTTGATCAGAGGGAAAACCCCAGTGGGAATGATGTCCACAAGATGATGTACTAATATAAATATTCCTTGTTAGAGGATGGACCCTGTTAGGAGATTCCAAACCTGTTAGGAGTTGTGCCAACCCTATTAGGAGTTGTGGTACAATGTATGCAAGAAGAGCCCACTGCCCAAACATGCAATTTTGACTACAAGAAGAGCTCACTACTCAAACAAGTAATTTACTATTATCTTCTCCTTTTTACTTTGCTCTTTCCTCTGTCCTATCAACTAGACCAATAACTCTTAGAACTTATAGACTAGGTCACAAACCTCAAATGCAAATGCCAAACCTCAGACCACTTAGCAAAGCCTTGGCAATGAAGTTTCCTTCACTTCCACACTACTCTACTTAGCTTCACATTCCACACTCTCTACTGCTTATCATCAATTCATATTCCATACATTCAATACATCATGATAAAGGAAAATTTCCTTCCTTTATACCAAGTCCTCAAAATGATTCCCTGAGTCGATTGTTAGACCTTCTCAATTAATTATTATAGGGCCACACTAAGAACACATTACACTTAGCAATAACATTAATCTTCCACCTTGCAACTTGAATAACTTTTCATACATGCAATATTATGATGAGCAACCTTAGACACATCATTATCAACATGTCTTATCTATGTCCTCAACCCCAATCCTCAAGATATCAACTCTGCTAAGAGATATAATAGGTTTACCAGAACATGCCTCTGTAAACTCTATCTCAGAACAAACATCTCCAAAACTTACATAACTTCTTATAGACTTATCCTTTCTTCTTCTAAAGTTAACTACATATACTAGATACTTAGAAGTATCTCTCATAAGCTTAGGTGGTTATAATGCTCAACTAGCCATCCGTACTAACTTGATCTTTCCATTGTTCTTCTATCAGACACCACATAAAACTACTATGTTGACATCAATGACAAACTCAGTCATGAATGTAACATATCATCATAGTAGTACTCCCCCATAGGAATATCATTAGCATTCATGCTTCCAACCAATCTTCCAACAATCTCCCCCTTTGGCATTGATGGCAACATAGATGAAAAACATCTAGTTCCAAGAATACCAACAAAAGACTGTTTATCTTCAAATCGTGATCATCAATCATTCTCTCCCATTGATATACCACAATGTGCTCTATACCAAACTATCATTCTGTATACTATTCTTATGTCGAACATCTTCCTTAGCATACTATTTTTCGTTCCAAACTTCTCCCCCATTGACATCAATGTCAAAGGTTTCAACAACCAACATCTCTGCATCAAACTCTACAACATCTGATACTTACTAGCTCAAGTGTCAAAAGATACTATTCAAAATAAAAACCAACAAGAGTCCTAGATGACTATATCCATCACAAATATTCCTCCATATAGGAAGTATCAACATTCAGTCCAGACAAACAACGGTGCTCTGTTACATTGGACTAATGCACTCTTACATCTTCTACTCTAATGTAGGAAGGGGCATAACCCCAAGCATACTCAAAAGTATCTTTGGGAAGAGGCTTAGTGAATATATCTACAATCTTCTTTTTAGTACTCACATACTCCAATCTAATTTCCTTTTCTGCAACTTTTTCTCTAAATATATGATACATGATAGAAATATGCTTAGTACTCAAATGCAATATTGGATTCTTAGACATATTTACCATGCTTGTGTTGTCACAATATATAACAAAAAGCTCACTGATTTCTATCCTTATATCCTTCAAAATCTACTTCATCCAAATGACTTGATTGTAATTATTTGCTGCTGCAACATACTCTGCTTCAGCTGTACTTTGGGATGTAAAATCATGCTTCTTGCTTAACCAAGAAACCAATCCTTCTCCAAGAAAGAAAGCTCCTCCACTAGTGCTCTTTCTATCATCCATACTACCTTCCCAATTTGCATCAGTATAAGCACTTAGATTATAATCATTAGACTTGTCATACCATAATCCAAACTTAGATGTTCTCTTCAGATATCTAAATATCCTTTTCACTGTTGCATAATGTGGTTCTCTATGATCAGTTTGGAATCTTGCAATAGTTCCAACTGCATTTTCTATATCTATCCTTGTGTGAGTCAAATATTGCAATCCTCTGATCATAGATCTATACTTCTTCTACTCAATACTAGGTGTCTCATCCTTCGTAGATAACTTGTGTCTAGTTACCATAGGTGTTCCAATGAGTTTGCATGTTTCCAAACCAAACCTTTTCTATTTATCCTTCAAGTACTTAGTCTGAGAAATAAAGATTCCTTCTTTATTTTTTACAATCTGCAATCCTAGGAAATATTTCATCTCTCCTATCATACTCATTTCAAATTCTTTCTTCATCTCTTTTGCTAACTTCTAAACTTTCTTCATCATTTCCTCCAAATATGATGTCATCAAAAAATATTACCAAAATCATGAAACCATCATCAATTTCTTTCCAATATAGATTACTATTTTCCATAACATTGCTATATCCATGTTTTGTCAAATTCTTGTCCAACCTTGCATACCAAGTTCTAGGTGCTTGCTTCAATCCATACAATACTTTCCTTAGTCTGCATACTATGTCCTTGTCATCTATCAAAGGACATCCTTTAGGTTGCTCAATGTATACCTCTTCTTCAAGTTCTCAATTCAAAAATAATGATTTGATATCCATTTGATATACTTTGAATTTCTTTTGTGTTGCATAGGCTAAGAATAATCTCACTACTTCTATTCTAGCCATTTAAGCATACGTCTCCTCATAATCTATTCCTTCTTGCTGTGAGTAACCTTTACGTACCAATCTTTCTTTGTTTCTTACAACTTCTCCTTTCTCATTCATCTTATTGTTGAATACCCATTTAGTTCCTATCACATTCTTGTCTACTCATCTGGGGACCAATTCCCACATCTCATTATTTTGTATTTGATCCATTTCCTCTTTCATAGCTTGCTTCCAACAATCATCTTTACATGCTTCATCTGCATTCTTAGGCTTAACTTGAGATTTCAAGAATAGTTCTTCATTTACTCTAGTTCTTGTCATCACACCTTTGTCTTTTCTTTCAATGATTGGTTTGGAGGGGTGATTCTTTATCATGTTCTTTCCTGAAGTAGGAGTTGCTATCTCAACTCTTGGCTCTACTGAAGGTTCCAATTTTTGTTCTTGCCTTGGCTCTCCTTCATTTTGCAAATCATTATTAGTCTCAAGAAATACCTCATCATTCCTTGGCTTAGTAAAAACATCATCATCTGAATTGAAATCAACTATTATCTCTTATATTTTGAATTTCTCATCATTTCTCACATTTTTACTTTCCATAATAGTCTTAGTTCTCTGATTAAAACATCTATAAGCCTTAATTTTTAATGAATAACCAAGAAACATGCCTTCATCACTTCTAGCATCAAACTTACTAATATCATCATCTCTCTTTATGTAACACTTACTTCCAAAGATTTTGAAATACTTAACTATAGTGAGTGACAAAACCACAATTCATAAGGTGTCTTGTTAGTGTCCTTCCTGACTTGCACTCTATTCATAGTGTAGACTGCTGTGTTCATAGCTTCTCTCCAAAATGTCTTGGATATATCATTCTTTGCTAACATAGTTGTTACAACTTCTGTGACTGACCTTTTCCTTCTTTCTACTATACGATTCTATTCAAGAGTTCTCAAATCAACTCTTTCTTCTTCTCTAGGATCAGATCTTAGTTCTTCAATTCGATTTCTGTTCTACAAATAATTGTTAATGATAACTTCCACATTTTTATGGTTAGTGTCTAGATCAAGAAAATTTACCAAAGCTATCTCTTCTACTACTTCATTTTCCTTACTCAATTCAAGATCATTATCTTTATCACAATCATTCAAGAATATTTCCATACCTGCTTCAAATTCTTCATCTTCATCAGAAAGAAAACTCTTTCTAGATTTCCTTATTCTTTTAGGGCATGTAGATGCATAATGACCAAACTCATTACATATCCAACAAGAAAATTGTTTTGTACCTTCTTTTTCTCTTTTCGTAACTAGATCAATACCTTCCTTGATCTTCATGTCTTCTTTAGATAACACACCAAGAGTTTTTTAATCTTATGTGTCAAAATTTCCACAATCTGATTTAGGACTATCTTCTCTCGCCATGATCTCCCAAAGTTGTTAAACTTTATCTTCAAGGACCTGATGCTCTGATACCAATTGTCAGAAAAAATAGTCTACTAAGATAACTGAGGTGGGATGGGGGGGGGGGGGGGGTGAATCAGTTATCCAACAATTAAAACATTTATCTTCCTTAAACAAACTTAACCATTCAACCAAAGTAAACAAAAATCATAATAAAATTCTCATAGAAAATTACACTAGATATGTTGACTAGGGAAACCCTTGATCAAAGGGAAAACCTCAGTGGGAATGATGCCCACAAGATGAAGTACTAATATAAATATTCCTTGTTAGAGGATGGACCTTGTTAGGAGTCTATTACCAAATTTAGTACAATGGGTCCTCATTAGGAGACTTTGAATCCCTTTTAGGAGATTCCAACCCTATTAGGAGTCATGCCAAACCTATTAGGAGTTGTGGTACAATGTATTCAAGAAAAGCCCACTGCCCAAACATGCAATTTCAACTACAAGAAGAGCTCACTACTCAAACAAGTAATTTATTATTATCTTCTCCTTTTTCCTTTGCTCTTTCCTCTATCCTATCAACTGGAGAAATCATTGTCAGACATTGTAGACCAGGTCACAAACCTTAGATCCAAATACTAAACCTTAGATCACTTAGTAAAACCTCGGCAATGAAGTTTCCTTCACTCTCGCACTATTCTGCTCAACTTCGCATTCAATAGTCTCTGCTGCTTATCATCAATTCATGTTCCATACATTCTATATCATGATAACAAAAAATTTCCTTCCTTTATCTTGAGTCCTCAAAACAATTCCTTGAGTCAGCTATTAGACCTTCTCAATTAATTATTATAGGACTACACTAAGAACACATTACACTCAGCGATAACATTAATCTTTCTCCTTGCAACTTGAATAACTTTTCGTACATGCAATATTATGATGAGTGAGCTTACCCATATAATCCTCAACATGTCTTCTCTATGTCCTCAACCTTGATCCTCAAGATATCAACTCTGCTAAGAGATATAACAAGTTTACCAGAACATGCCTTTGTAAACTCTATCTCAGAACAAATATCTCCAAAACTTACATAACTTCTTCCAGACTTATCCTTTCTTCTTCTAATATTAACTGCATATACGATATACTCTGAAGTATCTCCCATAACCTCAGGTGGTTATAATGCTCAACTAGCCATCCATACTAACTTGATCTTTCTACTGTTCTTCTGTCAGATACCATAGAAAACTGCTATGTTGACATCAATGAAAAACTCAGTCATGAATGTAACATATCATCATAGTAGTACTGCTTCCAACCAATCTTCCAACATGGTACCTCTCATCTCATACTTCGACATCCATTGTCATCCTTTCTTTTCATATTATCAAGATTTGCTTCATAATGTAAAAGGGGAGTTCTCTACATTGCCTCACATTGTGTCTTTGATAATATATATTGATCTTTATCTATTGATTTTATTATTATTATCTCTATCATTTCATACACAACCATCTATCATCAGTCTTTGTGTCTAATTGACTACTATAGATGTGGAACCACCAAAGTAAGTATTTGAGTGAGGTAGGTCTCCCAAAACCACTCAACCATTATATTCGGTTCCATGTGTATACATTTGTAAAGGACGATATTCAAAATATTAAATTCATCATCTCAAAGTGATTGTTGTTAGATAATTTCGTTCATCCCTTGTGATTGTCATAGTATAATCATATTTTTTTATCATATTTAATCTTTTGACATTTAGCTTAGTCATACTCTATTTATTTTAATTTATCTTTAAATTTTTAACTGTCTATGTACTCTTCTCATATGGGACGTATGTGCACCACGACTTGCATTAGCATCTAGGATACTAAGCTTGTAGACTTTTGTGCTTAATCTTCATAACAACTCTTTCATTTTTAATAGTTTGAATGTTTTTATTTTTTTATGTACTCAAGTTATTTATGTTTATCTTCATCTAGCATTGTGGTTATCTTGAATTTTGTAATGCATTTTCATAAAGTACTTTAATTGGTTATAACTCTATTTACCATTTAGTGTATAATTGCTTAGCTCACCAAAGTGCTAGTAGAATTGAGGTGGTACAAGGAGGGGTGAATCCTTTAGGGATTTGATAGGTCTTGAGGTTGGTATAATTTTTCCTTCTCAACATTTTGGTGAGTCCAATGTGAACTAGTAACCCCTTAATCGAATCCTATTCCTTTTGAAGTGAAAGTCCCATTGAAAGCTGATGACCATCACTCTGATTTCCCCACCTACCCAAAAGGTGCCTAAGACAAACACATCTTTCACCACTATAGATGGGGTATACAATTGAGATTATCCTCCCCTCTATATTCTAACATCATTTAATGGTGTCTCTATAGGGGGCATCTTGGTTAACCTTACTTGTCAGGTTGATGTAATAACTAAGGAGGTCCTTTTCATCAATGATATGAACATGGAAAATTTACAATATAAAGGTGCACCACTCTAAACCCTTCTATCCAAGTGATCCTATGAGTTGGACTGCTCAAATGTCGGCTTGGAGCTCCCTATCCATAGAGTGCAAAGGTGTATTTTGAGCAATATAGATAGCTGTCAGCTAAGCCTTTAAGACACAATCCTTGCTAGTAAACCACGTAATAGGAGGTTCTTAAGACAAGAGGAAGAATGTGAGTGCCCACAAGAACTCTCAAGCTATGAAATGCAAATATGGACTAAACTAGCATGCAATGCACACTGCAACTATATTAAGAAAATGTGAGTATTACAAGATCCAAGCTAGTTAAACTATGTGATTTAAGCTATAGATAAAGGAACTAAACTACCATGAAAGATGATTCTAAGCTAATATGAAATGGTGATGAGAGAATGAGAAGTTCTTCACAAAGCTCTAAAGAAACTTGTTAGCAAACTTGCAACATAACAATACTCAAGAAGATGGATCCTTTGAGAAGGGGAGAGCTCTTTCTTTTAAAGGAAAATGGACAGTCGAGATTAAGAGGCAAAAGAGACATAATCAAGGGAAGATAATGCATCTCGAGTGATCCATGCACACAAGATTAATTTAGCCAAAATGCTGAGAAGGGGGCTAATAGTCTAGATGAACATTTTTAGGTGATTACATTTTTCCCTCTTTGATTGATGTGTGATCAATCTAGGAACAAATTATGTCAAAGAATACAAAAGCCAATTAGGCAAAAATATATCAAGATCTAATTTCAAAGAATGAAATGCAGAAAGAGATAGCAAGTCCTGAATGTACAACCTGATAGCGATAGTATTGAACACTAGGATAGAGACAATATTAGAACTCAAGAAGAGTACTAATACCAAGCAAAGTAGATAGATCAAGAGCATGTGAAATGATCAAACATATGCTCCTAAGAAATAGATACCTATAGCAAGTGATGATAACATATTTTTGTCCCCTTAGGATCGAAACAAAAATGAGGTAAAGGAAATGCAAAAATGAGCTAGATATGAGAAAATCAAGATATAGCCAAGTCCATAATATAGATATGAGATTAGAACCAAAGAGTGACCATAAGGAAATGATAGAATGTCCCAATTTGACTAGAGTTGACATGTTCTTGTAAGAAAAGATAAACACAATTAGTTGACATGTTCTTGAAAGATGAAGAGAGAGCTCTCCCCATGTGCAAAAATGAAAGACTATGATAAAATGAGCCTACGATGAAAAATAATATGAAAATTGGTTTACTTGCAAGGGACGCAAAACATTTAGACTCTAATTTCATCACTGAGCATTTATTAAGGCCACTGTAAGATCATATAATCAATACTAGTGTAACTATGAGGAAATGAATATGATCTATATTAGATAGGTATGTGGGAATCCAACCTAAGCATCAAAGACATGTAAATCAAGATGGCTACACAATTAGATTCCCTACGTTTAATATAGAAATATTAGACCTGTATCAAGGCATAAGTGCTAGGAAAACCCTCGAGTGTGGTCTTGCAAAAAAAGAGAAGGATGACATGTTGTAGGTCCAAAGTGTTAAGTAGGACAAGCATGAATTCTCTAAATACCTTAGACTAACAAAGTATACCCACAAGAAGAAAGAAAGTAACACATGCCCTATGCCCCTAGTTTTCTGGTTCGGGAAAGGCTATTAGGGAGGGAACACTTAGCAAAGAAATCATCAAAAACAACACATAAAAAAGATAAAGGTCATTAGAGCTTAGGGAGTTTAATGTTTAAGTGCATGTGTGTATGTCACATGGCCATTTCTTAAAGACTTGAATTTGATAGTGAGAAATGTTGTAGCATCCTAGCCTGTAGGCAAACTATTTGAAAAGTGTTGAGAAATACTTAATGTCAAGTTGGGGAAGTGTTGAGAAACACTATTTTGTGAGTTGCCAAAAAAACCCTAATGTACAAGGAGACCTCAAAAGGCTAAGCAATTGTGCCCCTGAGATGAGGACAAGGAACAATTCCAAAATAGGGAATGTGTTGCAGAGTGAATGATTGAAACTGATAGACATAGGTGCAAGGGTCTCAAGTAGCACCTGTTTGCAGGCTTTCACCACTTGGAAGATTTTTTTAGGACTTTTTTCAATTTTTTTGTATTTTTTGATTTATTTGGTGATACATCAAAGTTCCTACTGCTAAGTTTTCACTAAGATCATTTTTTTAAGGATATTTTCTAATTTTTAGGCTTTTTTAGGATCAATAGATATATATAGATAACTGAGTCGTGAAGCTTAGGCATAGAATTTCTTCAAACGTAGAATATTGATAGGCTTAGCTAGTCATTCCCCTTTAGGAGTAGAAAGATGATAAGCACTAGATCAAAATTCCCCTATTACAATGTAAGGGCCCAACTAGTTAGACTCAAATTTCCCTTTCTCCTCTTTGTTTTGCTAATTTTTGGCACTTGGAAATCATGGGGATGAACCTTCTTGTTGTAGGTAGTAGAAATTCACTTTTGATAAGCTCTCATGTGGTCAAAACTAGCCTTACAATACTCATCAAGGGTTTCTAGCTCTTGTATCCTGACAACCCTATGATCTTCATCAGTTATCAACCCATGTAGGGAGATTCATAGTGAGGGAATCTCAACTTCTAAGGGTAAGACAAAATTAGAACCATAGACTAAAAAAAAAGGTGTAGGCCTTGTAGGATTATGAATAGTGGTCCTGTAAGCCCATAGTGCCTAATTGATTTGTAGATGCCAATCTTTTCCTGATTTGCAAACTATTCTATGTAGGATTTTGAGCAATGTTTTATTAGAGGCCTTAGCTTGGCCATTCCCTTGGGGATAGTAGATCAAGGACCAATGTAGTTTGATCTTGAATGTAACAATGGAGGATGGGATGTCATAGTGACAAATAAAGTGGTTGAGTACAAATAAGGCAACATGTTTTCCTGTAGCAATAGATAAAGGTACAACTTCAACCCATTTTGTAAATTATTCAATTGCTGCAATTATAAACTTGTGACCACTAAATGAACTTGGATGAATCTTTCCTACCACGTCAAAGGACCATTGTTGAAATGGCCAATATGTAATAGAAGGTATAAGCTCACATCTAGGAGCATGAATCAAGTTACCATGAAGATGACATTTCTTACAAGATTTAGCATATCAAATATCGTCAGCTTACATAGTTGGCCAATAATAGCCTGCCCTATGTAGTTTTTGAGCAAGTGCAAGGCTGTTAGAATGTGCCCCACAAATACCATCATGGACTTTGGTTAATGCCTTTTCAGACTCTTCTAGTTCTAGACACCTAAGGAGCATTTCATCTAGACCTTTCCTATAGAAGTCACCAAAGACCAAGGTGTAGTATGAGGCATTGCAAAGGAGTATGCATTTTTGGTTTCGCATGAGATTTTCAAGAATAATCTAATCATCTAGATAGGAGAAAATGGTGGCATAGCGAGATGAATTGTGACCAAAAACAATGCATATCACATGGTTATCAGAGGAGTCATAGGTAGGGTGATGTAATTCTTCCATCAGGAACTCAAAACATGATTCATGTTCTTGTAACTGGAGAATAGACGCTAGGGTGGCCATAACATTTGCAACCTTGTTTTCTGCTCTAGGAATTTGCTGGAATGCCATGGATGTGAAATAGTTTTGTAGAGCATCAATCAACTTCTTATAAGGTACCAACCTATCGTCTTTGGTTTGATACCCATTGTTGACTTGGTTTATGACAATTTGGGATTCTCCAAAGATATATAACTTAGGGATTCTCCATTCTAAAACCATTTTAATCCCACTTATTAGAAGGCTCATACTTCACAATATTGTTAGTGCAAGGAAACAAGAGTTTGTAAGACTTTGGGATTGTGTAACCATGATGTGTGATAAATAGGATGTCTACCCCAACCCCATTCTAGGTGTGAGAACCATGAAAGAACATCTTCCAAATTCTTTTAGTGATATACATATTGGAAGCATCTAGAAACTCAATCTGCATAGGCTTTGTATCTTCTAATGGAAAATCAACCAATTGGTCTACTATGGCATGGCCCTTAATAGCTTTGTGTTTGACATACTGAATGTCAAATTTAGAAAGAATCATTATCCATTTAGCTAGGTGGCCAATAAGCACAACTTTACTCAATAAGTATTTTAGGGGATCAATTTTAGCAATGAGATGGACTGTGTGAGCCAACATATAATGTCTAAAATTTTGGTAGGAAAATACCATTGGAAGGCAAGCCTTCTCAATGTTGCTATAGTGCATCTCATAGACCATCAAAGTATGATTGATGTAGTATTTAGAACACTCTTTTCTAGTTTCATCACTTTGTGCTAAGAGTGCTCCTAGGGAAGAGTCTATAGCTGAAATCTATAGAATCTAAGGTTTTCTTGGGATGGGTGGCATTAATACTAGAGGTTTAGCCAAATACCCTTTGATTTGATCGAACCTTTATTGACACTCTTCATTCAAGATAGATGTTGAGCATTTATGCAAGTTCTTATTGAAAAATTGAGCTTTATCAGCCAACTAAGATATGATCCTCCTAACTGATTGCAGACATCCCTGAAGACTTCTTAATTGAGTGATGTTTCTAGGAGGCATTTCAATGATGGATTGCACTTTTTTCAAGATCAACACAATGCCTTTTGCTGATATGATGTGGCCTAACAATTTTCCTGATGTGACACCAAAGGCACACATTTTGGCATTTAGCCTAAGCTAAAGTTGTTTCATACAATCCAATATCTAACTAAGGTCATCACAATGTGTACTTCTTTGTCTACATTTGACCAATGTGTCATCAACATAGTCTGTGCAAAGATCAACATTTATGGATCAAATTTTATTTGGAAAATCCCTTTCCTCATTCCTTGCTTCTTTCTATCCTCCTTTCATGGCTTTCAAAGTGTAATTTCCTCTTTCGCAACTATTTCTATGTGAAGATGAAAGTAGATTTTGTAAATCTTAGAAATAAAGGTGGTAGGTGATATAGTTAGGGTAAAAATTTTGTTTCCCACCTAAAGTTGTAGATAGTGGCCTATAAATAAGAATACGATTGACTATTCTAGGGTTAGTAAAATTGATGATTTTATCTTCCATTTGATTACAACACCATTTTTATGAATGAAACTAGTACCAACATTTTATACCTTCCTCGAAATACTGTTCGACCTAGTACTTATTGGTGTTTTTAAGCTATTATTAGAGTAGAGGAATCCTTTAGTGCTTGTTTGGGATTCATTTATCTTCAAAACTAGTGAGATCTTTCTATTTTGTTTCTATTACCTTCCTTGTCTTGGATAAATCTAAATGATCTTGTTTACTTTGGTATTATTTCATTTGCAACACTTAGTAATGTTAGATTGATTGATTGAGCATGTATTTAATAGATAGATTGATTGAGCATGTATTTAAGTTATCCTACCATCCAAGCATGTATTATTTACAATAATGGTGCAAAAGTAGACTATAGGTAGATTAAATCTTTAACTCTTCATGCTCTTTACTTTTTGTTATTTTATTTTTGTACCCCCCTTTGGTTTTTCCCTATGACATTTGCCCAACCCAGTTCAAGTGCCCCATTATCAAAATCCAAATAAACACAAAGAATCACTGAAAGTCTCTGCCCACCTCATTATAAATTCATTCACCTCCATATCCAACTTGTCCTATTCCTTGCACAATTGAGACCCAATCTCTATGATATTGAGAGTCGAGAGTTGCTCTCTTTTCTCTTTCAGGCGATATTGGCCTAACATTCTAGTTCGATGAGAACTGTTACTCTGTTGGCAGTGCGCAAAACAAAGCTCTAAATAGATAAATGGTACTAGAAGGAGGGCCTTTTGAGCCTTTTTGTGATTCTCTTATATTTCATTGGTGAGTATGGGCATCATTTGACCTTGTGCAGTGTAAAAACTAGCCCAGAGAAGTTCGAGTTCATTGACACTATTCGATTGTGATTTCAGGTTTGAGGACCTTGACCAGTCTTTGTGTAAAGATAGTTTAGTAAGTATCATAGCCCCCAAAATTTGTGTCAACTCAACTCTTTTTTGTAACTCATATTTGACACTTGTGATAATTCCCTGTCCCTGTAGAGTTTGCAGAAACTGGGACCGACAATCCGAAATAAGAAAAGAAAGAAGAAGAACAAGAAGGGTAAGGCTTCTAAGCCTCAAAATGCTACCACTAATCAGAGTGTAACCACATCCCAATTACCACCAGGTAGGCCTATAATTTGATGGCCATAATGGACGTTTTTGCACTTTTGAACCGTATATGACAGTCTAATTTTTTTAGACCATATAGAGAGACATGTTATATCTTTATAAATTTGTCTATATGACACTTTAAAATATCAATAAACTATAAAAATTTATTATAGATTATATAATATTTTACTTTATAATATAAATATATGCTATTAATTTATTTATAAATATGTATTTATAGATATGAATGCTTCTATTTTTTTTTTAATATGAATTTAGAAACTTGGTATTATTAATAATTATTACATTAGTATATAATATATATATATATATATATATATATTTTTTACACATATTACTAATTTATAATATTAGTATGTAATGCAGTGTTTCTAGTTTGTTTGTCATATATTTATATTAATTTAAAGTCTTTCTAAAATAAAGTGTACAAATCTAGAATTTGTCTAACTATTTTGAAATTTTTGCATGAATTATTAATTAATAATTATTTTTCTAATTTATTATACTACTTAGAAAAAAAGTTTCTATATAAATTTTTATGTGTTATTATTAATTTATAAATTTTTGAACTTACAGGTGTGGGTGACCATCAAATTCTAGGCCTACCACTAGGGACAATGGTTGTTCCATAACAACTTGCATTTCTCAGGGGACATTTGTCGACTTTAACAACTTTCCCTACAATGCATAATTTACCATCACATCCTGAGGGACTTTATCGAAAATATGAACATTTGGGTCCTTGAATGACATAACTTAGGGAAGATGCCAGATCAAACTAAGCATAACTTAGGAAAGATGCCTGATCTATCACCATTTAATTGTGCTCTTAATTTTCTTTTATTTTCTCAATTGTCATGGATCTAGCTACTTCTACATGTATTCATTGTCCAAGTAGTATAGTGCAGAATCTCGAACTCCAGATAAATGCAATCTCATCAAATGTTGCCATGGTTGAAAGTTCATTTTGTTCATCTTGGGTACCTCTCTTTTGTACATCTTGCTCTTTATCTTAAGTACCTTAAAAATTTCCTTGCAAGCACCACAACTCTAATACCAATTGTTAGAATGATTAGAATAACTAGTTGGGGTGAATCAGTTATCCTCTAGTCCATATGTACCAATTCAACTCTTAACAACTTTAAACAACTTAATCAAACTCATAAATCCACTCGACCATTATAGAAAATCACCGGTAATTCAACTTATACATATCAACACCTAGCTCTCTATTTTAGTGTTAGCCAAATTACAAAAATGTGTAATAGTAAATACCATAGCACATAAAAACAACATTCACACAAGTATGACACCAGAATTTAACATGGAAACCCAACTTTAGAAAAAACATTAAGTAACATGCTACCAAATTTTCACTCTTTTGAAGAGAGATTAGTTAAGAGGTAACCCTATTAAAGGTTACAAAATACACTATTAGGTGTGACCCTCTAAAAGGATTTAATCAACCTGTTACAAAATACACTATTAGGTGTGACCCTCTAAAAGAATTTAATCAACCTATTACAAAATACACTATTAGGTGTGGCCTTGTCAGAGGTCTTCAAAAAATATCCCATCAAAATGTCACCTTGATTAAAGGGTTTACAACATGACTGTTAGGTCAACCTTGATTAAATGATTTTTCCTACCATTGGTTAGAAAGCAACAACTAGGTTGATATGATATATTACAACTCACTTTACACGTTCAAATCTCCATTTAGCTCATTTTCAATTCATTGACTGGTCTTCATCACATTCTTCATCTCTGATCTGCTTGGCAACACCTCAACCAATCTCACTTTCACTAACTCCTCACTTTTCCTCTACAACTCTTGTTCTTCCACTTGTTGTCCACAAATTCGTTAGCCAATCTATAAAACATCTCATATGCCTCCTTAAATAGATAGGTTTAATCTTTTGCCACTTAAACATAACCATAGATCTTAGGGTTTGATTAGATTCATTAATTGTATTTGTCATTTTGTTTTTCTTCTTCTTTCCTTGAAAAATTTGGAAACTTCTCATTGAATCTTCACCTTAGATCACTCAACAAACTTAATTCATACATTAAATATGCCAGCTCATAAATCCTCATCTTTAACATTTTTTTCCTATTTCATAAATTCAACTTTGTCAGCCTCAAATTTTGATTCTTTTTCAATTTATTAATTTTTTGACACTCGGTCATCACTATGTTATTCAACTTAGTCATCACTAGGTAGCTTGGTCACTACTGACTTGTCTCACTTGGCTTACACTGGCTTTCTTGACCATCACTGTCCTCAGTCACTACCATTACTTGACTAATACTTAAGTTCCTCAATCTTCTTCTCGATAATTCTTAACTTCTTCATTGACCTAATAATCTGTTGCTTGGTCAAACTAGTGTTTTACTTAACTTCTTGACTTGCTTCAATCATCTCTTCTACACTTCAACTCATCTTTTTGCTTCACTTAATACAATGATCAAACACCATATTATCTTGTCAAATACTAACTGATCAAGTTCCTTTTTGTAGTTCCATCATACTTAGTCCTCTTTACTCAACCACTTTATTAGTTCATCTTTTCATCTTTCTTTTCAAATCCTCTTCATTAATCAAATGATATGACACTCTATACTATTAGCAAATGTCTTACCAATAAGGTTTGACATCAATGAAAACATAACAATTGTTCCAATTGTAGTTCAAACACTTCCTAGGTAAGACCAAACTATAAAATAGTTGGTTAAATAGGGGTAGTTAGAGACATGTGTTGGTAAAAAGATAAGTGAGGCCTAGCCCAAGGGAATTTTTTTTTGTTATGCTAAGGGAGAAACAACATTGTCCAATAAGAAAACATTAGGTAAATGGTGGTGAAAAATTTAAAATAATTGTGTCCTAAATTTATATTATATTGGCGATTGGACTAGGATGTGGGACCAATTATGTGTAAACTGATTGGTGATTGGCCAAGAAGCTTTGGAACCAAATTATGTAATATTTCAACAACGAAGTTGACCCAATATGTAGGTTTTATTCTCCAAATAGTGATTTCTTGAGTAGATGGAATCGCTAATTGGCAAAGATTTGCCACTAAAAAAATGTGGCTTCTTGAGCTTATGAATGAACACATTCATCTTTTGCTCACTACCATGAAGAATGTCCTTCAGATTGTCTTCGTAAGATTGAATCTTCTTCGAATTGAGACTCTTGTTATTTAATTTTTTATAAAAAATTATCTAACAAATGATGATTTATTTAGCTAATTTTATTTTACAGGATAAAGAGAGTAGGTTTATTTATTAAATTTAAATTACATAATTATAAGGGAAAATGACTAAATAATTAAAACATTATTTAATTATTGTAGAAGAATAAATCAACTAAATAATTATATTTATTTAATTAGTTTTACAATACATTAAATAAATAAATAAATAAAATTATTTAATTAGAAATCTGTTAGAGGGAAATGTGAAATTTTAAATAGTATTAGAGTAATTATGTTAGCTTAACTAATTAATTAAGAGAAAAAATTACTAAAATTGTTCCTAATAGAACTAAGGGTAATTTTAAATGTCTACAAGGAGGGAAATAAGTTACTCTATTGGGCTAGACTCAAGTCTCAACTTAACCTTTTGTAATTCCCTATAGAGAAGAAAAGATGAGAATTATTTTTTGGTTTACATGGTGATAAATATTAGACTATGATGTAATGGTTAATACCTCTACACTCTCTTCCCATCCCCAAATAATTATTGATATTCAAATCCTTGATCGTGATAGTATTACTCCTTGTAAATTAATCAATTCTTACTTAATATTGATCTTGTTAAATATGAAGATATTTGCAATGCAATTACCATTGTTAGATAGATTAACCTGTGGAAGTTAAAAAGGAAAACTTCTATCACAACATGGAATACAAATGTCAATAGTCACAAAATCCAATTAGAAACAACTTGAAGGAAGATAGGTATGGACAACATGAGGATCAAATCTAAACTAAATGACAAGCTATTTGAATCCAGGAAACTTCTACACTAACACATCACTAATATAGAAATCAGTAATGAGTTAACAAATGTCAAGATTGTTCCCAAAAAAATAAAAATTTAGAAAATCAAGGGTATGAAAATCAGGTCATAACTTAGTTGGATGAAGAATAGAGACAGTGATTCTAAGTTCTTTTTTTTATATTTTTAAAAAAGCAAACAAATTAAATAAGATGTCAATATGTTCTTGTATGGATGTCAAGTAGTTCAAGATAGGGATGATATAAAGTTGGTCTTCATGTCCTATAAGGACATGTTCACTACTAAAGACAAAGACCCCAAGATGTATAGGAGCTAGGAATTTATGTAGGACCATCATCCCTAGGAAGCTAATTAGTGAGAATTCATATATTCTAGAGCGAGAAATATCCCTTATGGAGACTCAAAATGACCATCAAATCCCTCTAGAATGATAAACCCCAAGTGGATGATGGTCTTCTAGCTGAGTTTTACAAAGCCAATATAAATTGGGTTTGTGAGGATCTATTTCAAGTTAATAAAGACGTTGAAAGGCTCTTTCAACAATAAAATCAAAAGATAAATTACTAAATTATTTCCTAAGGATGGTGACAAATCTCTTATTAAGAACTAGAGGCCGATAACCTTACTTAATGTCTCTTATAATATCTTAGCCAAAATCTTGGCACTTAGATTGACCAATGTTCTTCACCATTTTGTCAATAACACCCAAATAGGATTTATCAAGGGAAAATACATTCTTGAAAACCTCATTACAAGTTGGGAGGCTGTGTATTGGGCTAAAGAAGACAACGAGGAATAAGAGATGTTCTTATTATACCTTGAAAAATCCTACTATGTGGTTGAATGATTGTTCCTTTCTATGGCTTTTGAAGCCTTTGGCTTTCTCATTAGCTATTGTCATTAGATAAATATTTTTATATTAGATGTTAAAGGACATAATAACATAAATGGTTCTAAAAGTACAAATTGTAAGTTGAAGAGGTACAAAAGCAAGGCTATCTATTGGACTTCTTCCTCTTTGTCATTGTCTCAAATTCTTTACATTACTTGCTTATAAAATTATGCCTTTGTCTAAGACTCAATGACATTACTCTCCTTAATAGTAATGGCATGATCAACTTGTGATTCGTAAATGACATAAACCTCTTCATCAAAATGAATGAGAACATGGCTCCCTCATATATAAGCTTGATACCTTTAATCAAGTGCTAAGTTATCCTTTTCTAAATCCATTATGTTAAAATGGAAAAATAACCACCTCTATAGGTTTTTTATATGAATTTTCCTTGGGAGAGCTTTCTGAACTTGTGAGATACTTTGGTGTCACCTTTGTTAGTAATTCCCAACTCTAAGATATGTGAGGGTATATTAAAATAAATATTGAGAATAAGATCAATATATTAAAGATGTCATTGTGTAGGGTTGCTTGCATACAAGTGTGTCAAAAACTTATTTGTTCATGTAATATCCAATGTTCCTTTGTTTGGATCTTCACTGAATACCAAATAATGACATTCAAAAACAAATTAGAAATTATTTATACATAGTGGAAATGGTAATAAAAGGAAACACTAAGTCAAATGGAGTTAGTCTACTATGGAGAATTTGTGGGGAGCTCTAGGGCTTAAGGACTTTAGAATTCAAGGTATGACTTTCCCATTAGCTATTGTCATTGGGATAATATTTTAATAACAAGTGTTGAAGCACATGTAGACATAAATGATTCAACATGTAAAAATTGTAAGTTGGATAGGTCCACAAAGAAGGCTACCCATTGGACTCCTCCCGCTTTGTCATTTCCTCAAATGCTTTACATTACTTTATTACAAAATCATGCCTTTATCCAATACTCAAATTCATCACTCTTCCTAATAGTAATGACATGACCAACTTATGATTCACAAATGACACAAATCTCTTCATCAAAATGAATGAGGAAAACATGGATTCCCTCATGTGTAAAGTCAATAATTTTTTCTTGGCATCAAGTGCTATGTTGTCCTTTGCTAAATCCATTATGCTAAAATGACAAAATAATCACCTCTCTAGGTTTCTAAGTATGAATTTACCTTCAGAGGTCTTTCTAAACTTATGAGATACTTTGGAATCACCTTTTTCATTAACTCCTATCTCTAAGATATGTGGAGGTAGATTAAAGAAAATATTGAGAATAAGATTAATAAAATTAAAGATGTAGTTGTCTTCGGTTGCTTGGATACAAGTGTGTCAAAAAATTATTTGTTCATATTTAATATCTACTACTCCTTTGTTTGTCTCTTTAGTGAATACTAAATTAATGACATTAAAAAATAGATTAGAAATATTTTCACTTAGTGGAAGAGGTAACAAAAGGAAACACTAAGTCAAACAAATTTGGTCTTTTATTGAGAAATTGTGGGGAGATCTACGGGTAAAGGACTTTAGAATTCAAAGTATAGCCTAAGTAGTCAAATGAATCTTCAAATAAATTGAAGGAAATGAACACTTTAAAATTTTGATGTGTCATAATATCAATATAGTTACCCATAAATGTGTCAAATCCTATTTTTTTATATCCTAATAGGTTCTCTTCATGTCTCTTTTGCAAGTTCCAATTTCTTCGAGTTGGATGTGAGATCACTACTTGTTGCCAATGTATTTAATAGCATGAATGTCATGAACAAAATCTATTTGGTTAAACCTCCACTACAAGGACAAGCCTATGAAATTTTAATAGGGATGCTCTTTAAAGAAGTGGAAGCTCAAATGCATAAGTTGTTTTAAAGATGTCTTTGTGAAAAATAAGCTCAAGTCTTGGTCTAACCTTGATGGGAAATTTGAGATTCCTAACACCTGTTAAAAAACTTTACTCTAGATTGAGAGAAGATTTTTCATCCCTCAATCATGCAAAGGACTCCCATTCTAAGAATGACTAATATAATGAGATCTTTTTCTTGGATGAAACTAAGATATGTTGGTCGAATATTCTCCGTGAATTATTTACAGCTCTATGTAGTGACGACTCTTTGTTTACTCATCTTGATAGCAATTGGAACATTAATTTTCCTAACAAAAGATGACAAGGTAGTATTGTGTTATGTGGAATAACATTCATCAACCTAAGAATGCATGTTTAACACTATTTGTAGAGTTAACAAAACTATCAAGCATATTATTTTATTGTAAAATAAATATTAAATATTTTCTATTTCAAATTTAATGGTAGGAATAATATTACTAACCAGATGAATATTTAAGTTGAAAAAATCAATAACATTTCTAAAATCCTCAATATATTTTGGTTATTGTTATCTAATAATATATTACGATAAATTTAGGTTTTGTGAACAAAGAAGAATTTCAAGGAAAGCAAATTTTAAATTTGTTAAAGGTAGGCTTGGTTACAACTAAAGTGTTAGAGATCATAAGAAAACATAAGCTTATAACAAGGAGAATCAACCTTTCTTCCAAGGTCTTTTGGAACCAATCAAACAAGATAATGAGAAAGATATTGTGGAGCATAATAGTGTTAGGATTTAGAGAGATAGAAATAACAATTACATGCAAATATTACCAATATCTAAAAATAATAAATCACATAGAAGAGGACTCAAGACACAAAGATTTAACGTGGTTCACCTAATCCCTAGGCTATGTCCACCAACAACGAGTCCAATATTATATTATCCAATGATCACAACTTGATTATAATCTATAATCCCTTACTGCTCAATACCATTGCAAGAAGCTATTATCAAATCACACCTAATTAAATCCCTAGCCCTATGCCATTTTATACAAGTAGTTTTGTTGCTTTAGGGTTAAAATTAGTTACAACATGTCGTCCCAAAAAATGTTGATAAAGTAGCCCCAAAAAACCTTGTTGAGGAATTATGGAGTATGTACAATACTTCCCTGATGAGTCACCACAAATTAACAATCTCCCACTTGGGGATAGATCAAGCTCCCCACTAGACAACAATCTCCCACTTGGAGACTGATCTTGTAGCAATGTTGCTACTCTATGAGGCTCCTATTGGATTAAACCACCCTAGACTCGACTGCCTTTATTTTATTCATTCGAGAAGAACAACTGAAGCTAAAGAGGAGTTTAGCTTCTCCCTTGTCACCACCTTGGTAAACATATATGTTGGATTATCATCTCTATGTATCTTGTCTAGCTTTAATTGTCCATCATCCTAAAATGATAGAATAAAATGGTACTGCAATTGTATGTGTCTTGTCTTTGAATGTAGAGAAGAATTCTTTGCAAGATGAAGGAAACTCTAGCTATCTGTAAACATATATTCCCTCTGTGGGTGTCCTAATTCTTCTAGGAATAACTGAATCCATATCATCTCCTTTGTTTTCTCTGTAGTAGAAACATACTCTACCTCAATAGTGGATAAAGTGTTCACCTTCTGTAACTGAGAAATCTAACTTATTATTGTCCCACCAATAGTAAATACATATCTTGTAGTACTGTGCCTGGTATTAATATCCCCTGCCAAATCTAAGTCAACATAGCCTTGTAAAGCAGAGCCCCCAAAATGTAAAAATTTACTAGATGTTCCTCTCAAATATCTAAGAATCCATTTGACTGCATTCCAATGCTCAATTCCAGGATGACTCATATACCTACTAATGACTCCAATTGCACGTGCAATATCTGGCATCATACATACCATAGCATACATCAAACTTCCTACAAATGAAGTTTAAGGTACCTTGGACATCTTATCCTCCTCTTCTTGTGTCTTTGGACACATCTCCTTAGTCAACTTCAAATGACCAAGTAAAGGTGTGTTGATAATTTTGGCATTCTCCATAGAGAAACATTGCAAGACCTTCTCAATATAATTATCTTGAGATAATGTCAATTTTATGTTCTTTCTATCTTTGAAAATTTTCATGCCAAGGATTGTTTTTGTTGCCCCCAAATCCTTCATAGTAGATTAATGTACTAATTGTTGTTTTAACCCCTTAATGTGATCCAAGTTAGACCCATCTGCAAGCATATAATCAATAAACATAAAATAATGTAGCTATCATCATCTAACATCTTAAAATAAACACAATGATTTGAATGAAACCTACTGTATCCATGCTCATGCATAAAATTCTCAAATTCTTTTTCAGATGCCATTACCGAGGTGCTTGCTTTAAGCCATATAAACTTTTCTACAATTTGCACACTAAGTTCACCTCACCTTTGACTTCAAATCCATGTAGTTGTGCTATATATATCTCTTCATCCAAATCACCATGAAGAAAGAATATTTTAACATCAAGCTACTCCAAATGCATATCTTCAACAACCACAATCCTTAAAATAGTGCGAATAGAAGTCATTTTAACAATAGGAGATAATATCTCATCAAAATCAACACCCTTTTTCTATGCAAATCCTTTTAAAACTAACCTAGCTTTTGTAATGTCCCCATCTTTTTAGCAACTCAGTGGAGTTCTTAGCCTTTACATTCTTCGAAGGCTAAGTGAAGAAATAAGGAGAAATTGATTAAATTAATTTCTTATAAAGTCATTAAAAAAATTAAAATTAAAAGGTGACTATATTTAATTTATTTAATTTTCTAGAAGCAAAATTAATTATTGTATTGCAAGGGAGAAGCTTCTAGAGAATGCATTTTCTAGAAATACAATTAATCATTGCATTGGAAAGGGGGAAGATTCTAGAGAATGCAATTAAATAATATTTTATTTCCTTCTAGAAGGGTGAAGGAAAAGAATAAATAGAGGTGAGAGCTTCATTGTTAATCATCTTATTATTGTGAATTGCATTTGATATAAACTTGGGAGAAGAAACTAAGGTTTCTGAGTTCAGTCAGCCATTGGAGAACATCAACTCTTCAGTGTTGCAACCATTTAAGGTGGTAAAATATCCACTAAATTTGTATTTAGGATAGCTTCAATTTAGGAGTTTTGTTTGTGCTTAAATTGGAGAATACAATTATTGTTGGCTACTATAGTACACAAGAATGATGTTGCGCTACAATACTTATGCTTGATTCATCTCCATCCTTGGACATCACTATTATTAGGTTCCTCTTGTAGCTATTAGTAGTTAACATTGTAATTTTTTAGGGCATATGATTTTTCTGTGATAATTCAAAATCAGATCTTGGCATTACTGTAGTCATTATTATAAGCCATTTGTCTTGACAAACTCATAACAATGTTATACATGAGAATGAATTCAATAAAAGAGATACATGTTGCATACCATTTGTTTGATGAAATGTCCATCTAATAACATATATAATCATCATAATAGTTGTATGTCAATTATTTGTCAAAATGTCAGTTGGTTGTAGGTATGCATTTCATATCTAGTTTCCATGTATATGCATTGAAAATATCAAAAGAATTGCACTTGCACATTAGTTCATTGTAAAAGGCATTGTAATATCATTTGCAAACATTCTAAATTTCTTAGCATTGAAAGGAAACAATACAAGTGTTTGAAAATATTCCTTGAGCTAAAATTAGTTAGTTTGAGCAAGGGATATTATACTTTAAATATTTTCTTACCTACATCATCTTCTTTCAACCTATAAACCCATTTGTTATGTAAAACCCTACTTGTAGGCAACTCATATAAATCCCAAGTCTTATTTTTCAGTAAGGAGTTCACTTCTTCTATCATTCTTGACTCCTATTGAATCTTTGTATCCACCTGCACAACTTCATCGTAACATTTAGGTTCACTAGCATTAGTTAGTAAAATAGAGTACAAAATTGGGAAAAAATATTTTTGGAGGTTTACTTAGCCTTGTTGACCATCTAACATTCATTGAGCTGTGTGGTATTGGTTGTTGCAGTTGTTGTAGAACATAAGAGACTGTTGGAACATCTCCTTTTTGAGTATAATTGAGCACTACACAATCATTTTCTTTCTTTTCATGTTGCTGAAACATATCTTTGTACAATGCTTTCTTATTGAATATGACATCCCTACTTCTTACAATTTTATGATTTTCAAAATCTCAAATCGTATAACCAAATTCATCAATTCCATATCCAATAAATACACATTTCTTTGACTTAGCTTTCAACTTTGTTCTATTTTTTAGAATCTATATGTGCAAATGCTTCGCAACTAAAGACTTTGATAAAAGAATAACTCACCTTCTTGCCAATCCATATTTTTTATGGAATACCACAATCCAAAGGGGTAGAGGGACCTCTATTAATAAAATATACACTATTATTGACAACCTCCTTCCACATGTTTAAGGGAAGCCCAACATGCCATTTCATGCTCCTTGCACGCTCCATTATTGTCTTGTTCATGCGTTTAGCCACTCCATTTTCTTGTGGAGTCCTTGGAACAATTTTATGTCTCCGAATACCATTAGTGGAGCAATATTGTTCAAATTCATAATTGTAATAATCAACACCATTATCATATCTGAGACATTTTAATCTTTTACTAGTCTTATTTTCAACCAAGCATTTCCATTTCTTAAAAGTTTCAAATACATCATATTTTTGTCTAAGGAAATAAACCCATACTTTTCTAGTTGCATCATCAATGAATGTAACATAATAATGAGAGCTACCAAGGGAAGATATCAGAGCTGGTCCCCATACATCTGTATGCACAAACTCTAATTTCTCAATTTTTTTTTCCTTTCCACTTTTCACAAAACTCAATCTCTTTTGTTTTCCATACACAACTTTCACAAAAATCCATATTGACATATTTCAGACCTGGTAAAACTTTCTTTGAATGAAGTAATTCCGTACCTTTCTCACTCATGTGTCTATGTCTGTTGTGTTATAGCATTGTATCATAATCTACAACAACTGTTTGATCTCCCTCCTCAACTACAACAACTCTTCCTGAACATTCTTTTTTCTCCAAAACAATTGAAGTAGAATGAACAATATGACCTATACAAAGATATAAGGTCCCTACTTTCACACATTTTTCTACTACAAGGAAACCTTTCAAACCTTCCAATTTGTGTCATTAAAAGTAACTACGCAACTGTCATCACCTAGTTGCCCTGCTAAAATTAAATTCCTACTCAATCTTAGAACATGTCTTACCTCATGTAGTAGCCAAGGATTCCCATTTTGCAACTTAATCTTAACTTTTCTCTTTCCATCAATTTGACAAGGTTCATTATCCCCCAAATAAACAAGCCCAAAACCCACTTGGACATAATCTAGGAAATAACCTCTAAGGGGAGCAGCATGAAATGAAGCCCCTGAATCTAAAACCCATGAATCATTAACACTTTCTAAAGAAAAAATAAAAGCATCCTCTTCAAATTTGTTACTTACCACATTTTCCTCCTTGTTCTCTTCTGGTTTATCTCCTTCATTATTCTTTTGAGTCCAACAATCTTTCTTCTTATGCCCTGGTTTTCCACAGTACCAACAATCTCTTGGTCCTCTAGATTGAGACCTCTTCCCCTTTGATTTTCCTCTTGATTTCTCATGATTTCCAAAATTAATTCCTCTCTTAGTTATTCTACCTTTGCTTTGTGTGTTTAAATCACTTCATGATGTAGATCCACCTGAGGTTTTCCTACTCAGAATAACACCAATCACATCATCAAATTTTAGGATATTAGATCCAGAAACATAATTACTCACAGCCATGACCAAGTCATTCGAACTCTCAAGCAAAGAACACAAAATCAAGAGAGACCTAATTTCCTAATCAAAATTAACATTCACAAAAGATAACTGACTTGTAATCATATTAAACTCATTTAAATGATCTGCAACATATCCAACTTCTTCCATCTTCATATTAAATAAATTCTTTTTAAGAAAGACTTTATGTGAAGCATAGGGTTTTTCATATAGTTTCTCTAGGGTTTGTATCAACGCTTCCGCCGTCTTCACTTTTGTAATGTTAAATGTCATTGATTGTGCTAGGCATAATCGAATACTCGCATAATAATATTAAAATTCAATCAAACTAAACAAGCATACTACTTATGTCTTTTTTTAACATTATACTAAATATTAATTTATTTAAAGTAATAAAATTTAATATGTGCAATTTTTATCATTTATAACGTAAAATTTATACATGAATACCTAAACATGTTAAGAAAAAATATTCTTAAGATATTTTGTATCTGAAAACATGTTTTGTTCACATTTGTGTTTGCACTGAAAACATGTTTTGTTCACATTTGTGTTTGCACTATTGCATTATGCAAAGATTTTTATTTCATTGTTTTCATTAAAAACTTATATTTGGAAAAAATGATATTTTTTTTTTTTCATTTATCTTTGTGGAACATGAGCTACTTAAAAATTGGAAACGTAACTTTAAGGTTAGTTGTATTTCTAATAAAATTTGTATGAAAAAGAATAAATATATATATTTTTATTACATTTAATTAAAATAAATAATATATAATAACAAAATACATAAAAAATTAGTAAAGCATTTTCAATGTTAAAAAGCAAAATATCCCTCTGCCAAGTACATGTTTTTCTATAATTGCATCTTGGAATCATTTGAGGATATAGAAATGACTTCACAATTTTTTTGGTGGAATGGATTGTTTCTTTTTGAAAAATATAAAGATTAGCCTAGCTGATCTACCTTTAAGAAGCTTCTAAACATGACAATGGCGGTGGCTGCACTTACCCAACTTTTGTCAATGGACTATTGGAGCAATATGTTAATTGTCTATAACTCTCCTCCTCTGGCTCATACTAATCATTCTGGTGTTGTGTCTATCTTTTAACTATGTGGCGATTTGATGAATAATAAATAACTCTGTTTCTGGTGTATAGTTATCCATTCAAGACTTCATTTTTGGTTTCCCATTTTGTGAGAAACCTATTATTTTGTATTTGGGTTTATAGCTGAATTATGAAAATGTAACAAGAATTGTACAGATCTAACCTAACCTTTTTAAAATTTTATGGAAGTTGTAAGTTATTGTGTGATGGCCTAGAATGATTACATTAGATTGATAGGTTGGTCTATTGTGGGTTTTTAGATTGTGACTGTGACATAAACTTGTGGGTTTTTAGATTTTCTAAACTAACTGAAGTTAAAGCATTTTATTGTCATTTATGAGAAAGCAATTATATGTTATAATTCTAATTACCGTCACTTTACTTAATTATCAGCTGTGACAAACATTTTGTTGAAATTCCTGTGTAAAGACGGTCACCCTTAAATATCACACACTAAGGAAAAATTAAGTTTGGAAAAAATAAGTCAACTTTGACTATTTAACACTTTTACTGTTGGAATGAAGTTTCGTGTGTGATGTTTAAGCCGTCCATGTAACGACGATTGTTCCATGCTTTTCCGTTGAAAGAGTCTCTATGTTGGTTGGATATTGCTTGTCTATATGGATGACTTTTTGTTAAAGATTATATGATGATAGACAACCATTGCATTTTTCTCACATGCAGTTAGATTACCTACTACAAGTTAACTAGAGTAGCAAGGACAAATTGAAGCATCTTATAACCATAGTCATTTGGTGATAGCATATACTAATCTGTTGCAGTTAACAGAATTTCCAAAGCAGGGCCCAACTTTTGTAGAGCAGGGAAAGGCTGACCACGATGGGTAGTTTGGCCATGATCAACAGGTAAGACATCTGCGTTAGTCAAAATTTGAAAATTTGAGCCCCTCTCTTTGGCCTGATGGTCACATGTCGCTAAGTCTTGGATAGAGCCTGCACAGGCAGGGAAACAAAGATAATGGAGACCTCATTAATGACAAGCGACCTTCCTATGGAGAAGGGACTGATGAACCGCAAGACCATTCCATAGATGACGGGAAGAGATAAAATCAGATTGCATTTCTAGCAACAACTATTGGAAGAAGAGTCTTAAGAGTGGAGAGAGTTTTAGAATTTAAAGAACGTTTTAGATTTATTTTTCTAATATTTTTATATCAAAAAATTAATTTTATTCCCATCAAAATTAATATTAACCAATCAAAAAATATAAATTATTCATTGAAAAATAATTTAAATATATAATGATTTTTTTAACTTTTGAAGTTCACTAGTTTTAATTATGAGAATTAATTGTAAGAGGCAAGTGAGAACAGACAACGTCTATACAGCCACGAAAATGCACTTTCTTACGAAGGAGAGGACTTAGAATTTTTTTTTGAAAAGTTAGAAAAAGCAATGTAAAGGAAGTGCATTTTCGTGGCTGTATAGCCACGGGCGTGAGAACATTAGTTCCCTCCCTATATATAGGCAATGACTAGTAAATAATATTTTTCAATTACATCCCTGAAAGTAGGAATTCATAATAATAAATTATCTCACAAAGAGGAAACAAACAAAAAGTCATAAATGGAAGTATAGCAAGGATAACTTTAAGAAACCTCTTCTGGAAAAATATGTAAAATGATGGCGAATCCAACATTATATGGGCAAAAAAAATTTCATCTCGAGGACAATTTTTTTGTTCCTCATAGGGAAATAAAATATTATATGTCGGGAAAAATTTTATCGCCCTACTTAAAATATGGTGAATTAAAAAAACTACTTGCTAGTGCATAAATAAATGTTGTCGTTTTTTTTATTAGCCCAAAATTATTTTGAAATGTGAGAGGCAAATTAATTGTTTAGCAAGGAAACAAATAATACTGGTTGTAGCTAATATTTGGTGCTAAATTGAAAAATTGTTTAATTTGAAGGTGAATTTTCCAAGTGTAGTGGCTAGTGACCTTTAAGGCTTTATGGTTGCCAAGTGTAGTAATAGTGTCCATTATTAATAATAACACCAACTTGTATGTCATCACTTTGTTATCGTTAATACATTATTGTTATCGACTGTTGATTAATTGGAGATTGATGCTAGAAAATGTTTTTCGGGGCTAGTTACTCAAAAAGACTAGGAGTCAAATGAAATTCTCTGGAATGGAGACATGTGGAAAGTTTTGCATGACAACCATTAATTGGAATGTAGTGAACGTTATATCCAGGTTTAAATTGTAAATATGGGACTGCTAGTTATAATTAGTACATTTAAGACAACTTGACAGACACTCCAACATTAATGTGAGTACATTTCCCACACTTGTGAATTTATTGAAATATGAAAATTAAAGATATGAAAGATTGCAAACAATTTAACGCAACTTCTATTGAAAGAGTCTCTTCAATTCTTTTATCACTATCAAATTCTCAATTCTATTTTTTGTTCTCAATTCTCATAGTTTGCATAAGTTATTAGGTTTAGATTTATTTTTCTAGTTTGAAGGTTGGAGTCATGGATACACAAATTAGGTTGAGATACAACACAATAGATCCACAAAACCCCTTTTTAGGCATGATACCAAAGGATGCACTCTTTATGATTTGCATGGAAGATGCAACTAGGTCTTTTTTCTGTTATGCTTTGTTCATGGTCCTTGGCAAGGAATTCATAAAAAATGAGAAGAGATACCGTGTATCCACAAACATTACCTCTCACTTCCCCAACTCTCTTCTTGACCCAGGAGGGGAACAACTAGATATTTTGATGCCTTTGAATAACGTTTTTAAAAGGACGACGTTAAAATCCTTGCATTGGCCAAAAAATTACCAGCTTTAGGGATCCCTTTCACAGGCATAGAAGACAAGTGTTGGGAGAGAGGCATAGGGAGAAATGTACAAAAGAAGCCCTTCTTTTTGGGTCTGGATGAATGATAATTAACTCACCATCAAAGGTGGGCACAACTTGGGAAAGATTTTTTGCAAAATTGGTTATTGTTGGACGACGTCAACGACACTAACTTCACATGGTTGTAAGAGTTCAACGATATAATCATCTCTAAGAGATTTCTTGTGGAGAGGTTTGAAGACCTTTTTTTATTGAAGTCTTCAAACCATATTCCCTGTTCCTTGTTCCCTATTCCCTGTTCTATGTTCCCCTAGACCCTGTTGAACTAGCATATGCCCTAGGGGCAAAAACATGTTTTAACAAATCTGTTTTTAAAAAAATTGATAAAAAATATTACTACTCAAGTCTCAGACTAAGCCTTTCCCTTTCTTATAAATAGTAAAATCAGATTGATTTAATCATCTATTTTGAATATTTATACTATCAAAATGTATAAGGTAAACAATCTCAAATATAATTAATAAAAGCACTAGTTTTTTGCTTCTCAATTCAATGTTTTTGTACATATTTGTTGAACTGTTGTTTTTAAAATTGAAATTGTTCCAATTTTTATTGTTAAAGAGTAATGATTTTTTCAAATGCACTATTAAATGTTAGTTTGTGACTTTGTTATAAAAATTTAACTATTAGTCTGTTAAAAACAAAAAAAAGGTTTCAACTTTCCCTTTAGGATTTCATAATTGATTCAAGAATCACAGTTTAAAGATTATAGTAAAAAATTAAAGGTAAAGATTTTATTAAAAATAAAACTATCAAAGATTCAAATTTTATTGTTCGAATGAAAATTTATATGGCTTGAACTCTGGTAAACTTTGATAATTGATGGTAGATGAATGCATGCTAGTGCCACATAAGTCTAGTTATCTAATAATTAATTATTTTAGTTAATAATTATAATAATTTTAATTAATAATATTTTAGTTTAAAATATTAAATAAATGAAATATAGTTTATTAAAGGTAAAGTTATGATGCAATTGTATAAATTATATTGATACAAAAATAAAAGGTTCAAATTATAACTGTAATCACCTAAAAATGGTCATCTAGACTAGTAGCCCCCTTCTCAGCATTTTGGCTAAATTAATTAATTATTTGCCTAAGCCAAATTGCTAAAAATCAATTTATTTGATTATAACCTATAGTTTGACTATAATATCCTAAGTCCATATTTGATTAAAGAACATGTCTCCCTTTTAATTAAATAAAAGACCCCATTCTTCCAACCCACTTAATGTGCACACATAAAGCCTTTTTCCTATTTACAAATTAAAAGAAAAGGTTTTTGTCTCACATGAAAAGTCAACTCATTTTCATTGGTTGACTTGATCTTACACATGGATCATGCCAAAAGTCAACCCCCACCCTTGATCATCCATTTCTTGATCTTGATCTCAACCGTCTGTACATCATTACAAGAGAGAGCTCTCTTCCTCTCTAAGGATCCAATTTTTGAGTATTGTTATGTTGTAGGTTGCTTGACAGGTTTTCTTGAGATCACTCATGGAGAACTTCTTGGTTCTTGTCTTGTTATTCCATCATTTGTCTTAGCTTAAATTCATTTAGAATAGCTTGATTTCCTTTGTTATAACATAGTTCACATAGTCTAATTATCAATGGTTGTAACACATTCATCTTGTTTAGCTTAGTTACATCCTTACACTCATATTAGCATAGTTCATTCTTGCATTGCATGTTTGAGGATTCTCTTGGATACTTGCATTCTTTCTCTTGTCTCAAGAACCTCCCATTTCATGGTTTACTAGCAAGGGGTGCATCTCTAAGGCTCATTTGAGAGCTCACTTCATGCTTATTTTATGCCTCTTGCGCTCCATGACTACGGAGCTCTAAGACAACATTTGAGCATTCCAATCTATGGGATATCTTGGACAGAAGGGTTTAGAGAATTACACAAATTGAGTGTACATTTTTGGTGCCCACCATGGGGCAGGATGTTCTGGTTTTGCCTCTTAATGCGCACATTTTTCTTGCATTTTTTGCTTGTCGTTTTGTCTTCTTTTTTTGCAGTCGTGATTATCATGTGATGCTTTCTCAGTATCATATGATAGTTCTCAGTACTGTTGTTCAATGCTCTTCCAATAAAAGTGTCACACACCTGTATAAAAGTCTATTGTACTAGTATACAAGAATCTATTGCTCAAAGTATCGTACGATGTTCTGTTAGCTAAAAACTATTGCCCAACCTAAAACTCGTTGTTTGGATTCTTTGATCAGTTGTTGGTCTTTAGCAGTATGATTTTTAGGTTTTTCAGATTCATTACTATTTGACAGAGATGTTATTGCAAGTTTTCACGTTATTTTGGGACTAACCTTTGTGGACTAATGTTTTTTCTTGTAGAATTTCCCTAAACACTTGAAACATTATCATAAAAGAATGCATGTCAAATATTCAAATACAAAAATGTTACTAATGGTTGTTCGCAGGACTACCTAAAAGCATAAAAACTAAACAAACAAGTGCTTGTATTTCCCTTATTTTTGTGTGTGGTAATATTACTAGTTGTTTATCTTTCATACGCACATAAGACTTGTGATTGGAGTCTCTTGGTGGTAGAAAATTATGCTCTTCACCCTTGTGGTGAATCAAAAATCTTGACCCACCTTTAGATTTTGATAGCAAGAGGGTTAATTTTACTTGATTGATGTATTTGGGGGAAGCAATTGGGATAGGAAAGTATACTCTTCACCATTACGGTGAATTAGAAATCTTGACCTCTAGGAGTGGATCCAATTTGTTTTAGTCTAGAATCATTTAGAGGGTCTGCTCTTGAGAAATTAAGAGGATTGACCCAAGTGGAGACAAGTGAACCCGACTATTCTGACCCACTATAAACTCAAGGCTATCAAGGATAGAAAACCTTGTTAGACATAGTTCTTATCTTTGCTTAGTGTGAGAACTTGTGGGATTGGGAGCATGAGGAAAATACTAGGCAAGAATGCTTAAGGTACTCTTGTGGCTACGAGGTATGTTACTTGTCGCAAGACAAGGTATCCCGTATTTGGGTGTAAGAGGAGTACTATGAATGGAAGCCCTTTCTAAACACCATAGGCTAGAAGCTACCTTATTTTTTCACTCAACATCTTGGTGCAAGGATCGATCCTAGTGGATTTCCTAGATCACCCCAAGATTTTACACTCACCATGTGTGTCCCCTTGGTTATGCTAATGGCATCACCATGACAAAGTCAATATCTCTTGTGGGCAACCACTTGGTGTGAGGCGACAGGGCATCAAGCGTGGGACAAGTTGTTGAGTAATGAATTGTGACTCTTAGGTAGATCTTGCTTGGCATATGTCTTTGGATGTGCACAAACCTGTGTAAACATTCTTGCAAATCAAACATCATGTTAGCATTTGTAGCAATTTTCTTTGATATCCCAATTTTGTGTTGGGAAGTTTTCTTTGTCCCTTGTCCAAACATTTGAAACATGTTAATTATACTTGCAATTTTTAAACCATGTTTTTCTCTATTGTAAATTAAGGTCATATACTATCCATGTCACATTTTGGTTTGCAAATGTTCAAAAAATCAACTTGAAATAGGATTTTCAAGCTTCAAACTACTTTTTTCATAGTTCACTGGCCCTTTATCATACGACCTTTCGAGAAATATTGTACAACATTTCGTACCTAAGAAAGTATCATCTTCCTATTCAAATTCTATCGCCTGACATTAGTGAATTCTATCACACTCCTTAGAGGAAAATATCATTTGGAACAAAAGTAGCACTCAGCTATTGTAAAGTCTATTATACAATACAATATTGTCTGGTCTCTATTGCTTTCCAATCAAATTCAAAATTGTGTTTTAGCTGATTTAGGGGTGTCTTCACCTCATCCTACTCAAATATGGTCTAAAATCTTCATGTTAGGCACTATTCTAAGTTGAAAATATGGGTTTAGTTCATCACATGTAATCTCAAAATGTCACCAATGGTCACTTTTCAAAATCTAGTTACCTTTCTATGCTAGCTACTTGTTATCGATCTTCTTTCTCACTCTCTTGGTTCGAGTCATTAGTGTTGTAAATTCTTGAGCACTCTTGACAAGCCATTTACTTATTTCTATCTTTGACAAGTGATTTTTCTTGACCTTATGAGCTTCAAATTTGAAACACTCTACATCATCTTATTAGACGAAGACATACCCTTACATGTCGGTCACAACTAGGTTCCAAGTTGGTAAAGGGATTCATCCTTCTTTCACCTTTGAACAATTAAAAACTCCAACTAGGCATCCTTGTAGATAACCTTGTGTGGAGGAACCCACCTCTGATAAGCCGCAAGAGGTTAACACCTGGCATAACTCACTCTATAGATTTGAGAATCCATTTGATACACCTAGGATCAAAGATAGTATGTCACTCACCATTAATCCCAAAGAGAGGAAACATTGCTTAGAAGAAAAAGCGTGCCTAGAGGCCATACAATGGCTAAAAGAGAGATTGTATCATCAAGATGAGGCTAATGCTCATGCTTATGCTCACAATGCTGAAAATAGACATCGTTATCATAGGAATCCCTTTGATAGCATTCCTCTTGGTGGCAATGATGGAAATAATACACCTCTTAGAACTCCTAGACTAAATCTCGAAGGATGTCCATCACCACCTAGAAAGTCGTAGTCACATCATGAAAGTGAGAACAATGGCGAGGTCACTAGCAAAGATTTCAACAAGACAAGGTCTTCCAAAGGCTAATGCTAAAAGCCTTGGAACAAAATGGGGACTGATACTTCCAATACATAACAGCAAAAGGATGGAAATTTCCCCATGATTTTGATGTGCAAAGAATCATCCAAAGATGATAACCTACTGAAGATGAGATATTGAGAGAGAAAATGTAAGAACTCAAAAATCAACTCACACAAGTACAAGTTTCCAAGAAACAACCCAAGACCTCCTTTGTTGAATCAATATATACTCTTCCTTTTGATAGAAGTCTTTACATGGTCTCATTTCCTAGGGATATAGAGGTTCCCAAATATGATAAATATGATGGAAATGGTGATACTCATGACCATGTAAGGCACTTCTATGCTCTTAGTATGGAATTCATGCATGAAGATACTTACCTTATGAGATTGTTTCCTAGGAGCTTGAGGGGCCAAGCCATTGAATGGTTCATGAAACTGTCCCCCCTTCTCAAGATGTTTGAGGAACTTGCACAATGCTTGATCCAATAGTATTCTTATAACATTCAACATCCCATTACTATGTTGGACATGTGCAACATTAAAAAAAATAAGGTGAAACCTTTGCAACGTCCCTCCAGCGATGGAGATCTTTACACTCTAGGTACCTTTGAAAGATTCGTGAGACCAAGATTGACATTTTCGTCAATACACTTGTACCTAAACTCTACTTTGATCTTAGGAAACAACTATTCACACCCTCTAATGATATGGTTGAAAGTGTATACCACATTGAGGATGTCGTTATTAGAAAAGGTGACATTGTCTTGAATAAAGACAAAAATGGCAATGGGAATGGCAAAGACATAAAAAACCTTGGAATAAGAACATATATGTTGTCAATGATGGAGTGGTGGATGCTCCTAAGGCCAAGGAATCGACCTTCAACCTTTATAACATCATTTATGCTACAAAACAAAAAGAGACTTCAAAGTCTCAAACTTTTGACAAGAATAAAAAATTGTCTAAATAATTCCCAGACAACTTCTAGCCCTATAACCCACATGTGAGACATCCTTGGTTGAGGGAGGATCATTTTTGCAATTATCATAGGAGAAAAGGGCATAAGACTAAAAACTATTTTAAGCTCAAAGATGTTATCCAAGATCTCATTAATGGAGGAAAATTCGTAATGGATGGCTAAGTCAAAAATTTTGATCACAAAGCCTTTGAACATCAATTACCTGAATATGAAAAGAGGAATCGTCTAAGGCTAACAATAAAAACCTTGATGCAAATATCAACAATACCTACACTGATGCTGAAAATTTCATAAACATGCTCGAACCTATTGAACATATTTGCATGATGGGTCCTAAAGTCAAAAATGAAGTCAACTACAACACAGATGATGAAATACCTAAGGTAGTCCTATGAACATGCGATGCTCAACAAAACCATAGGGACAATAGGCCTAAGGTAGTTCTTAGAGTGGTAGAAGCTTCCTCTTTGCATGGTGAGACACTAAACATTGTCACTAGGGGGCAATCCAAGGTTGTCAAACTTGAAAATGATACCAAGAATGCTTCATCATCCAAACAAGAAGCTACCCCAACTATCTCCAACTATGATCTTCTCAGTCAATTGCAAAGAACCTCGACACAAATTTTAATCTTTGAATCACTAAAACTATCTCCTTTGCACAAGCAAATTCTTGAAAAATCTCTATGCGTAGCCAATGTTCCCACAGATATTTACGTTGAGTGATTCCAAGCTATGGTGAACCATATTTCTTCCCCACATTACTCACATTCTCTGAAGAAGATGACAAGTCACTTAGTCATCCTCACAACCTTGACCTACACATCAATGTCCAAATCTTCTGTACACGTGTTTGTTGAGTCTTGATAGGAAATGGTGTTGGGTTAAACATCATATCCTTTAATTTTATTCAATAGCTAGGCATGTATAATTTTTTTATCGACCCTAGGGAGAAGATCACCATAAAAGCCTATGATGAGATTGAACGGCCTTCTAAATGCCTTATTGTGCTACCAATCTGTGTGGATCCTATTCAAAAAGATATGGTCTTCCAAGTTTTAGACATCTCACTAGCATATAATTTGTTGCTAGGAAGACCCTAGACCCATGACATGCAAGCAGTGCCATCAATGTACCATCAATGTATCAAGTTCCCTTTCAATGATACTGAGTAATTATTTGAGGGGACAACTTAGTGTCTATCAACACATTGTCTACAACTGACATATTAGTTCCTCACAATCACTCTTCAAATGAGCTCAAACTGTCTCTCAAAGAGTGTGAATTTTTTTTTTAAATGATGAGCCTTAGTATAGGTGAATACACTCTAGACTCTACTGTTGCTTTACTAGTTTCTCCTAGATCTTATGGGAAACTTTTTAAAAAATTGAAGCCCTCAGCTTCTACTATGACCATTTTAAGAACCTTTGTTCAGTCATCTATTCCCTTAGAAGCAGAAAAAGAAGAGAAACCTATAAGAGATTGGATCTATAGGGAGGGGGAAGATGTGGAAGAGGTTATGATTACTACTCCTATTTCTCCTAATATGTATGAAGAGGGCTACAAGTTTTTGAAAAACATGGGCTATCATGGACAAGGTTCCTTAACTGGTGATAATAGAGCTCTCGTATAACCCTCAAGTCATACTGAGGGTCACAAAAATAGAGATACTACTAGCTTAGGCTTTGGGATAGAGGATGAATTACCCAAGTTTGATAGAAGGGCTCCCATGCTTAGTGACTCAGAGGATGATGATCCACCCTTTGTTACTACCATGCTACATGAAGAGGATTTCATGCCTCCTACTTCTCTCCTTTGGGGAAAAGAATCCATAGTCACTTACAATGATGCTAAGGCTTCTACCTCTATACAATATGAGCCTGATGAATTCGACCACAAAGATCCTATCACAGTAAGGATAAGAGAGAACATTGCCTGCTTGATAGCTCGAAACTATAGTATAGATTATGGTAAATATAAATGGGAATCCCTTTCAGATGCATCTTGTGAGTTAGAAGTGGATGTTATTAATCTCAGTGCTACCCAACCAAACATAGTTAATGAATCTAGTTTAGGGTCTAACAAGTTTGGTTCAAAAATTTCTCTAGTGAGTCATGTCGATCCCTCTAGGGATATTCTTGATTTGGATTCTTTTGGGGCTTTCCCTATGGATTCAACCTTTCATGTCACTAGAGATGATTCTTTCCACATCAACAACCTTGAAGCCTCTATGTCTCTCTCATTACTTCACCCTAATCTCATTGATTGGTATGCTCAACACCAAATATTTCCTCCATGATAACCTCCAAATGATCACAATAGAACATGGTCTACTTTGGCTCCTTGAGATGTGAATAAGTATACAGTCACAATAGAAAATAGTTTTGTTGCATTGGAGAAATTCAAAGGAAATAATCAACATCTTCAAGAGGCATGTTTGATGCAAAAGATAGATAAAGGGCAGAGATCTGCAACTGAAATTCCCCCTTTTTTTAATCATGTTTATCAGGTAACCCTAGACCACATACGATCTTCACCATTGATAACCTAGATAATCAATTTAGGGTTTTAAATTTAACCAAATATGCCCATCCTCAATTCTGCAGATCAATTTGAAATTCAATTGATTCAACATTTCATCCATCACTGGATTCACCTCATCCTGATAAGTCTAGGAATCTTTCTTTGCCTGATACCCCTGCTCTAAATTATTACATCCCTCCTCATTGACATCCAAAAAAGACACATGCCTCTTCTCCACCATACCCTAAAAATCTACATGAGTCTCAGTCTTTGGCAAAACCCTTAGATAATGCTATAATTATCTCCAATAAGGAAGTTGAAGAGACTTGGATTGAATTCCAAAAGGGAGGAGTTTTCACAGTTTGGAATGGTCCTCAGAAAGATCTCCCCCTTCTCTTTGAATGAATAGAAGAAAATTGCAATGATCAGGTAATTATTTCTCACTTCTCAAATAGGATTCTATATTTACAATGTGTGGGTGGATTTGTAAGAAAGAATTTATGTCAGTATCTGAGTGCTCTTTTAAAGGTCATGTGATTAAATTCGTAGAATGGTCTCATGATTTTAAAGTACAAGAACTACACTGTATGATCCCAACATGGTTTAATATCTAGTCTTTACCTCCAGAACTTATACAAATAGAAATTCTTAGATCCATAGGATCAGCTCTAGGAGAGCTCATTAGTATTGATTCTCCCTTTTAGTATTGTAACAATGTTAAAATGTTCATCAAAACTAAGTTTAATCAATCAACTCAGATGCAAAGGCAAGTAAGAACTAACAAAGCTATTTGTGAGCTAAAAATGCAAATCTATGAAGGCAAAATAGTAGAGATTATAAGATTAGATAGCACTAACAAAATCAGATTCAAGACTCTACCTCTCACTTCATATTTCAATAGAAAATTTCCTTAGTTAAGAATCATGAAGAAAATAAGTTGGCAAAGATATATAGATTAGAACATATCTACAACCTCCTATGAAGAGTTTGATTTCCAGACAGAGCCTTTCTGTGCAGAAGGAGTAGCTAGGAAATGGACAGAGGATTCTCTATCAGACAAAGTAAAGCTAAAATTAGTCATAGTGACTAATCATAAAGAGAAACAAGAAATTCCAAAGGATCTCAATTCTAGCAAGACACAAAAATCAAGAGGAAGGAAGAAGTCATCAAAAAGTAGCAGGGGATAGAACAAGATAGAAGAAAAGGGAAGATTCAAGGAAAATAATGAAGATAAAGAATCACAACATCTATAGGAATTGCTGATACATAAAGGAAAAGAAAAAGAAAATTCTAATACTGCAACAACAAATTTTAAGGAGGCAGAGTTCCAACCTAATGATAAGGACTCAGAGATCAAGTTAAGTCACAAAAGTGAAGATACCGATCACAGAGTTAATCCTCCATGATTTCCATATGAAAGATTGGAGGAAATAAGCGCTCAGATGGTGAAAACCACTTTGTGGCAATGTCTGAACCCCAAAAGAGTAAAAACAAAGACATATCTAAGGGTGAAAACCTCTTTCAGGCACTTGAGGATGAGGTACTTGGTACTCTGCCAACATATTTTTAGGACATGTCTTTGGTTCTTATTGAGCCTACACAACCTATTAATCTGGGTACAAAAGAGTCCCCCAAAATCATTCATGTTGCTCAATCTCTATCGACTAAAGGAAAGGAGAACTTCACTAAGTTCTTCCAAGAGAAGAAAATAAACTTTTCTTGGACCTATTTAGATATGCCTGGGCTTGACACAAATCTAATTATGCATCATCTTTCTATATCTCCCAGTGTCAAACTTGTCAAACAAAAGTTGAGAAAAATGCACCCACATGTAGCTCTCTTGGTCAAGGCAGAACTAGAAAATTTTTGGAGTGGAAACTCCATTAGAGCTATTGATTATACAGAGTGGATCTCCAAAATTGTACCTATATGCAAAAAGTGGGTAGGTCCTAATGCTTTTTCTCAATCCCACAATTTTATATCCCCACCAAGAAGACATAAACAAATCATGCCTTGAGGATGATTTTCCACTGCCTAACATAGACATGATAGTGGACATGACCACAGATTAAGAAATGTACTCTTTAATGGATGACTTCTTAGGCTATAATCAAATCAAAATTTCCCCTATGGATCAAGAGAAAGTCACCTTTACATGTGCATGGGGTAATTTTTGTTGGAACATCATGCCCTTTGGGCTAAAGAATGCAAGATCCACCTACTAAAGAGTCATGACCACCATTTTCCATGAAATGATGCATAAAAGATGGAAGACGATGTTGATGACACATTGGAAAAATCTAAAAAAAGAGATACACATCTTGATGATTTAAGTTTGATATTGGACCACATTGAACATTTTTAGCTCAGGATAAATCCAAAAAAGTGTACCTTTGGTGTCACATCAAGTAAAATACTAGGATACATCATATCTACTAAAGGCATTAAAGTTGATCCTAAAAAGTTACAAGCCGTTATGGAAATTCCTCCTCCTCAGCTTATCATTCAATTAAGAAGTCTTCAGGGACGTCTTCAATCCATTAGGAGGTTCATATCTTTGCTAGTTGATCGAGCACAATATTTCAATAAGAACCTGCACAAAGGCTCCACATGTATCTAGAATGAGGAATTTCAAAAAATCTTAGATAAAATCAAAAGGCATTTCAGCAAAACTCCAATATTGATGCCACCTATACCAAGAAAACCTTTGATATTATACATCTCAGCTACTAATTCTTCCCTAGGAGAACTATTAGCAGAGTGACAAAAATGGAAAAGAACGAGCTATATACTACATCAGTCGCAACTTGGTGGCTTATGAAATGAATTATAGCAGCAGTAAAGAGGCTTTCCTGGCAGTGGTATTTTCCTCCCAAAAAGCTTAGACACTATGTGTTGGCTCACAGAATACATCTCATTGTGAAAATTGATCCTCTCAAGTATCTATTGAGTAAAGTTGCACTTACCAGATGTCTTTCTAAATGGATGATGTGTTAGGATTAAACACGGATAGAAATAACAATTACATGCAAACATAACCAATGTCAGAAAATAATAAATCACATAGAAGAGAATACAAGACACCAAGATTTAACATGGTTCACCTAATCCTTGGGCTATGTCCACCAAACAACAAGTCCAATATTATTATGATCTAATGATTACAACCTAATTACAATATATAATTCCTTATAGCTCAACACCACTGCAAGAAGTAATTTTTGCATCATATCTAATGGAAAAATCCCTAACCCTAAGCCCTTTTATACAAGTATTTTTGCTGCGTTAGGGTTATAGTTAATTACAATATGTCAGTCCAAAATTATCGATAAAATAGGCCTGGATAAAATAATGGAGTATGTATAGTACTTCTCTGATTAGTCACCACAAACTAATAGTCTTTGACTTGGGGACTAATTAGGCTCCACACTAGACAACAATCTCCCATTTGGAGACTAATCCTATAGCAATATCACTACACTAGACAACCATCTCCCACTGGACTAAACCACCCTGGACTCAGTTGTTCTTTTATTATGTTTAGTCTAGAAGACCAACAAAAACTGAAGAGGAGTTCAACTTCTCCCTTTTCACTAACTTTGTAAACATATATGTTGGATTGTCATCTATATGTATCTAGTCCAGCTTTAACTATCAATCATCCAAAACTGACCGAATGAAATGGTACCACAACTGATTGTGTTTTTTCTTTGAGTGTAGAGCAGAATTCTTCACAAGATGAATGACACTCTGGCTATCTGTAAAAAAATAATTATCCCTTTATGGGTGTCCCAATTCTCCCAAGAATAACTAAAACCATATCATCTCCTTGGCTTCCTCTGTAGCAACAACATACTCTACCTCTATAGTGAATAAAACATTAACCTTCTACAACTGAGAAACCTAGCTCACAACTGCCCCACAACAGTAAATACATAACCTGTAGTATTCCACATGGTATCAATATCCCCTACCAAATCTAAGTCAACATAGCCCTGTAAATCAGTAGTAGAGCCCCCAAAGTGTAAACACTTATTGGATGTTCCTCTCAAATATCTAAGAATCCATTTGACTACATTCCAATGCTGAATTCTAGGATGAGTCATATACCTACTAACAACTCCCATTGCATGTGTAATATCCAGCCTTCTACATATCATAACATACATCAAGCTTCCTACGACTGAAGCGTAAGGTACATTGGACATCTTATCCTCCTCTTCCTGTGTCTTTGGACGCATCTCCTTAGTCAACTTCAAATGACCAGGTAAAGGTGTGTTAAGTCCTTAGTCAACTTCAAATGGCCAGGTAAAGGTGTGTTAACAGCTTTAGCATTCTCCATAGAGAAATGTTGCAACACCTTCGCAATATAATTAGCTTGAGATAAAGTCATTTTTTTGGTTCTTCCTATCTTTGCAAATCTTCATACCCAGGATTTGTTTTGCTGCCCCCAAATCCTTCATATAAAATGCATGTGCTAACTGGCATTTCAACCCATTAATTGATCCATGTTAGACCCAGCTACAGCCATATCATCAACATATAAACATAAAACAATGTAGTTTTCACTATCCAACCTCTTAAAATAAACACAATGATCTGAATGACATCTCTTATATTCATGCTCATGCATAAAACTATCAAATTTCAGATACCATTGCCAATGTTCTTGCTTCAAGCCATATAAATTTTTCTTCAATCTGCACACTAAGTTCTCCTTACGTTTAACCTCAAATCCTATGGTTGGGCCATATATATATATATATATATATATATATATATATATATATATATATATATATATATATATATATATCTTCATCCAAATCACTATGAAGAAAAGTTGTGTCAACATCAAGCTGCTCCAAAAGAAAATCTTCAGTAGCCACAATACTTAAAACGGTATAGATAGAAATCATTTTATCAATAGGAGAGAATATCTCATCAAAATCAATGTCTTTTTTTTGTGCAAATCCTTTTACAACTAATATGGCTTTAAATCTTTTCTTACTTCTATCCTTGTCTTTCAACCAGTAAGCTCATTTATTCTGTAAAACCCTTTTACCTATAGGAAATTTAAATAAATCCTAAGTCTTATTTTTTAGCAAAGAGTCCATTTCTTCTTTCATTGTAGACTCCCACTGAATCTTAGTATCCACCTGCATAGCTTCATCATAACATTCAAGTTCACCAGCATTAGTAAGTAAAATCAAATATAGAGAGGGAGAAAATATTTCTCGAGCTCTACTTAGTCTTGTTGACCATCTAACATTCATTGGTGTGTGTGGTATTTTTTATTATAGTTGTTGCACATCATGAGAAATTGCTGGAACATCATCATTTGGAGTATCATCTAGCACTACATAATCATCTTCTTTCTTCTCATGTTGCTACAACAGATCTTTGTACAACACTTTCTCATTGAATATGACATCCCTGCTTCTTACGATTTTATGATTTTCAAAATCTCAAAGACCATAACCAAATTCATCAATGCCATATCCAACAAATATACATTTCTTTGACGTATCTTCCAGTTTGGTTCTATTTTTAGAATCAACATGTGCAAATGCTTCAAAACTGAATGTTTTGAGAAAAGAATAACTCACCTTCTTACCAATCCATGCTTCCTCTAGAATACTATAGCCCAAGGGAGTAGAGGGACCTCTATTAATCAATTATACAATAGTATTGACAACCTCTGCCCACATTTTTAAGGGAAACCCAACATGTAACCTCATGCTCCATGCACACTCCATTATTGTCCTGTTCATGCATTCAACCACTCCATTTTTTTGTGGAGTCCTTGGAATAGTTTTCTATCTATGAATACCATTAGTGGAGCAATACTCTTCAAATTCATGACTACAATGCTCACCACCATTATCATATCTAAGACATTTCAATTTCTTACTAGTCTCATTTTCAACCAAGCATTTCCATTTCTTAAAAGTTTGAAATACATCATATTTTTGTCTAAGGAAATAAACCCATACTTTTCTAGCTGTATCATCAATAAATATAACATAATAATGAGAGCCACCAAGAGAGGATACTTGAGCCAGTCCCCATACATCTATATGCACAAGCTCTAATTTCTCATTTTTCTTTTCCTTCCTAGTCTTCACATAACTCACTCTCTTTTTTTCATACACACAACTTTCAAAAAAATCCATATTATCACATTTTAGACATGGTGAAACTTTCTTTGAATGAGGTAATTTCATATCTTTCTCACTCATGTGCCCAAGTCTATTGTACCATAGCATTGTATCATAATCTGTATTAGCTATTTTTTCTCCCTACTCAACTACAACAACTGTTCTTGAACATTCATTTTTCTCTATAGTAATCAAAGTAGAAGGAGCAATATGACCTATATAGAGATACAAAGTGACTACTTTCACACATTTTTCTACTGCAAGGAAACCTTTTGAAACCTTCTAATTTTTATCATTAAAAGTAACTGCACAACTCTCATCATCGAGTTGCCTTGCTGAAATTAAATTCCCACTCAGCTTTCAAACGTGTCTTACCTCATGTAGTAGCCAATGATTCCCTTTCTGAAACTTAATCTTAACTTTTCCCTTTCTAACAATCTAACAGGATTCAACATACCCCAAATAAACAAGCACAAAATCCCCTTAGACATAATCAATGAAACAACCTTTATGAGGTGTAGCATGAAATGAAGCACCAAAATCTAAAACCCATGAATCATCAACACTTTCTAAAGACATAATCAAATAACCCTCTTCATATTTGTTACTTACCACATTTTTCTCCTTGTTCCCTTCTAGTTTATCTCCTTCATTGTCCTTTTGATTCCATCAATCTTTCTTCTTATGCCCTAGTTTCCCACAGTACCAAAAATCTCAATCCTCGGGATTGAGACCTCTTCTCATTTGACTTTCCTCTTGATTTCCCATGATTTTCTAAATTATCAATAGGAGAAGAATCCATCTCATGAGGTAATAATGAATGGAGAGATTGTAAAGCTTTTGAATGATGTAGTGAATATAAACATGGTACAATGGTTTCTAAGATTCATTTAGCTTGAGGACACATTGGAGATTTTGTTCCATATTCATTTAGAATAATGGATGAAATTATTTCATCTTCTCCCCAAGTAGCTATAAATGATTCTCTACCTATCATCATCAACTGATGGATGAATTTGGCTTCTAGGTCATCATCACCCAAGTCTAGCTAGATTACTTGGTCATCTAGTAACAATGGTTGATCATGGGAGTATAAAGTTAGGTTCTTGGGATGAGCACCATTGGATATTACCATCTTCCTAGATCGAAAAGCTATATAAGCATCTGTAGTAGCTAACCATGGTCTCCCTAAGATTAAAGGATATCCTCCTATATTAGCCTTTGGGGAGAGAACAAAAAAATCAACTAGATATTCCTAGGAATTTAGGGTGACTATAACAACTTCTATCATCCCATCTGGTTTAATGGTAGAGCTATCAACAAGTTGAAGGATGGTGGGTGTCTCTCTAAGGCCAACGATATGCAATCGATATAGTACCTCCTTTGCAATGACATTAATAGATGCTCCTAGGTCAACCAAAGAATTTTGAACTTGGATTCCATGAATAGTGATTGTAACTACATGACTCCCAGGGTTAGAGTATTTAGGTATAGTTAATTTCTCCAGCATTAAGTCAGACAATTGTCCTAGGACATGAATGGTTTTTGGATCTTTCTTCTTCCTTCTTGGATACTTAATGCATGCTTCCTTAATAGCTTTAGTATAGGTAGGGACTTCTTTAATATCTTTAGTATAGGTAGGGACTTCCTTAATTGCATCTAGTAATGGTATTTTCACTGTCATCTGTTTCAGTTGATTAAACAAATCACTGATTGCATGGTTCTCTGTGGGTTGGCCTTGTTCTATCAACCTATGGGAAAATGGAGGTTCTTTGGCTACAAGAGAGGTATTCTGATTTGACTCATCCATATGCTCAGTTAGAGGATCCTCAACTTCAGTTATTATACTTTTTTGGGGTATAGGAAGAGTGGTGCCTAACCTTAATATCATTCAATCAGATGGCATAGCTTTGTTGTTGAGTCTGTTGTTTAGCATTTTTTAGATTAGGGTTAGGTTGAACTAGTAGTTGGGTCTTCTTGGAATGAGGATTAGTGGCTATAGGAGGAGGCATTAGAGCTTGCTACTAAGTTGGTGGCAAAAGGGGTGGTTGACTAGATTGGGTACTCCAATTCTGAGGTTACTGCCAACCCTGTAGCGATTGTTTCCAATTATGATTTCCACTAAAATCAATATTTTGAAATTTTTTCCACTAAATATTATTATAACTTTGAAGAGGATCTTGGCATACCTTTTCTTTGATCCCATGGCCTTCTTTGAGTGACATAAAGTACCTCTCCATTTTCATCAATGGCTTTGAACTCAGTTGGCATTGGTTGTGTCTCCACACTTGCAATAGACTTACATCTACAATGCTTTGTCTTTTCTCTAAAATGTGGAGTATTTAGTCAACATGGCATCATCTTCATCTTTCTTTCTTTGGGCTTGCATGGTGTCCAACTGAGTGGCTACCTCATTAATGGTGTCTTGCTTGAAGTTTGATAGAAAATTAGATAATTCCAACTTGGATACTCTTGAACTACCATTAGACTTATGTGATAGATCTCTAAGTCCCCTACCTTTCTTCACAGTAGCTCTGGAATAATTTAGGCATATACTCTGTATATCAGTCCAAGTCTTTTGAATGATATTAGTACACCTCTTTGAAAAAAGATGTTTTTTTGATTCCTCATTCAATTGATGTTGTGTGTTACGTTATAGGTTGAACATGAACTGGGAACCATAATCTTCCAAGGTTTCATCATCCTTTTGGGACATTTAAAAAATATCATCCCCTTTTAAATCTTGACCCCTACAGTATTCCTTGTACTTTGTGAGAAACAAATTGCTCATTGCAGGTCAATCTATTATAACATTAGCACCCAACCCTAGGAACCATCTCAAAGCAGCTTCTTTGAGGGAAAAAGGAAATAATTTTAGTTTGTGAGCATCAGTTGTATAGTCATAACTTCTACATAGTATGTCAAATTAAAAGAGAAAGGTTTCAGGGTCTTCAGTGATCAAGCCATAAAACTTGGGAAGTGCAGCAGCAGGTATTTTTTAAAATTTTGGTTACCTTGCTGAGGAGGAATAGGAAAAGGAAATGTTGGTTGAGGATGAGGTTGAGCCATTCCTTTGAGGGGGTACTATTAGTGGTGCTTGATAGATGACAAGAGCAAGTGGATTATCTTGGTATTCAGGTTCAGCAAAGAGATCATTCAGATGAAAGAATTCATTAGAGGATAAGGGTATTCATTCTTGAGCAGCAGCGAATGGATTTTCAAACAGTTCTTCTTCATTCTCACTGTGAGGTTCTTCAGGTTCAAGATTAAAAATGTATTCCTAAATATCATAGGGAAGAAATTTCCCAAAGGGATCTCTTCTTCTATGCATGCAAAATAATGTGAAATCTAATCTAACATAATGACTTCAAGGTTGAATTATATTGATATCTTCCCTAGAAATGATGCCAAAAATGGTTGGTTCGCTGAATACCTCAATAACAAAGGATTGGACATCTTTCTACATTGACTCTATGATTAGATAGAATCATGTATTTTCCTAAGAATAACATATTGACTTCATTTTATTTGTCAACCCGAGAGCATAAGCTTGAGAGGGTGGTTGCAAAGTATATGCTCGATTCCTCTTTAAGTCATTACAACTAAAATAGAAAAGGAATGTTGAAGGAAACTAAGCTAGGAACTGAAATGACGTTTTGTCTTAAAGATTAGAGTAATGCTACAAACAGTAAACCCATTCACACACCTATGCTGCAAGAATAGTTCAATTATTATATTATCAATGACTGCAGGAACAACCAAAGTATACTTTGCAAAGAAACAAACAAGGAAATAAAATCTATTATGTTCACTCACCAAGTGACCCCCCTTGGATGAGTGAACAGAAAGATGGTCAAGTCTAAAGGTGGAAACTTGAACTTTGTATTCTATTCATTCATAGGAAGAGATTACATCTGAAAACAAGATTACACACTGCTGAACAAAATAATCTATTCTATCTTCCTTCTGGTCAAAACTAGAAAAAATCCCTTTTCAAGGTTACAATGGAAATTATTTAAAGGAAATCTACAATGACTTCCTACTTCTACAATCACTCCATCAATGAGGATCAATTACAGATCATAAAGTTTACAATAGAAATATCATTAATTGCATTTTAACTCCTCCAAGAATATAGCAGGTTGAGGAAGCTATATTCATGTGCTGCCATAACAAATATCACACAATAATCTTCTTGTTGTGGTGATTCATCAATCTCGTCAGCTTTGTCTTACTGTTGAAATTTTGACTTGAATATGCACGGCAAGTACCTACAAAACATTAAACACAAAAACTTATACCTACATATATGTTCATTTCATCATCAATGTTAGAAAAGGTATAATGTTCAAATTGTCACTCTTTGTAGATCCTATGGCTACAAGAAGGAACCAACCCAAACATAGCATAGATGAGGAAATATTTATCAGCATGTAATATTCCTTCATTAAACCATAGAAGTTCATAGATTCAAGAAAACACAACATATCTGAACAATCTATACTTCAATCTTCATGTCTTAACATATAGATAGTATATTCATAAAAACATAAGTTCCTTTGCTAAAACTATATAGTCATAAAATATTTCTTGCAAGATAATTATCTAAAAATAAGATAAAAGGTTCTAAAAAATAATGGCTTTTTAGAGGTTCATCAATCATTGATGATAGTTGTACTCTTTCTTATATTTGATCATTGATTAAAAGAAATATCAATGGTCCCCTCCCGGCATGAATTTTGGGTCGATTGTGGAATGTTATCACCTTTCCCCATATTCATCTAGATTTTTGACATGTGTCATCTTACTGCATTGGTAGTAAGATAACATGTATGGTAGTGAAATAACATGTGTCACAAATCTAAATGAATTTAGGCAAAAGCGATAACATTCCCTAGATTGACCCAAAATTTATATCGAGTCATTGATTTATAAGTTTTCTTTTTATGATTTAATTTGTTCAAGAATTGTACCAATGTAATTATGTACATTATTTTAACTATTAGTAATCTTAGTAATTTAGTAGTTTTAATTTTACCTATTACAACTTAGTAATTTTCATGTACATTGTATAGTACATTAAACCATTAATAGTTTTTATTTACTTAGGTTTTAAACTTTTCCTTTTAATATTTTTAAACTATGAAGTTTTCAAGAGTCCGAGAGTTGCAACTATAGGTTTTTAAAATATTGTTACTTAATTTTGTTCTAAAGACTGAAACTTGATTATCACAAGAGAGTACCCCTTGTCTTTGCTAGCACTGGTCCAACGCAACTCAAATTCAAATTTGAACAATCAAATCTTAATTTTGGGTATTTATATTTTTCAATTTTAATTTTTTGTAGTGCAACAGTAGAAGTCTTAGGGATGCAATTTGTAAATTAGGGCTTGAAGTTTGTGTTTGAAGTTCATTTATGATTCATGAACATTAATACTAATACCACACATGGGAAAAATAAACTCAAAAACCTCCAAGTCAAGTACAAGTGCAAGCCAAAAGAAAGACATCATACACTTCAAGGAACTAGTAAAGACCCAAGGTTTTGATCATGAATATCATGATATTTTTTTATCTTACTATTGATAGAGATATGGGAATGATGGGAGTGAGCCATTAATTTTTTAATAAGTGGAAAGATCCACATAAAGGGAACAAACATTTCAAATTTATCAAAAAGTATTGGTGCACATAGAAATAAACTAGTTGTGTTGGTTAGTGGATTAACATACTTGGCGGTACCCTAGGATTCCCTTACCCAGAAATTGTAATGTTGTGTGTTCATAATTATGATGAAAATAGAAAGGCAATTGTAAACCAAAACATTCAAGAGAAAATTATATGCATAATTGAGAGTGAATTTTGCACTCTGTTTGACCTAGGGTTTAAAGTTAATAGCTTTAACATGTGCATTGGGTTGGATAAACTAGCAAAGGCGTATGACAAAATGGAAAGATTTTTTTAATATTTCTATATTAAGGGTTTAATAAGAACAAAGTAATTTATTGATAATACTAGTGTTAGTCTTAAACCAGATAGAGATCATAAGCCTCCTTATGAATGTGATATTTTTGTGCCATGGGTTCAGAATACTATTTCATTATTAGCATTTTTCTTGGCATTGGACAATAGCATGGAAGTGGGCACTAGTGTTGTTGAAATGATCTATAATATCCATTGTCAAGGTGATTCACTTGACAAGGTAGAAGTAAGATATAATTTTGTTCAGCACATCATTGAATCTATGCAAGAATAATTAGTAATAATTAAACAAGGTTTACCCAAGACATTTAGGTTCACAAGTTACTAGTGCTATCTTCTTTTAGCAAAGCATCATCTAATATTTGAGACTGAGAATAACAAGCTTGATATCGAGGTCTATAAGTTTGATGAGAAAACCCAAAAAAAAAAAGAGATTCCAAGCCCACTATATGAGTGGACACATAAGATTAGGACAAGTGGTAACAATAATAACTACAACCATTTTGTAAAGTTATTTTTGGCACCTATTTACCATAAAATTATGAGAACTTTGATGCCTAGATTGCCTATGTATTATAAATATTTCATGAACTGGGAAGTCAGATTCAATTGACTAGTTGGTTCTTCATGAAAAGACTATACTATGTTAAGGTTTTATAGTTATATGGTTGAACTTTGCAAGCTTCCAATCCATGTCACAGAGAGGGTTTTTGCATTGGAATATGCATGCCAGATGGAGAGCATAGATGAACTGTTCAGTGGAAAATAAAAGAAAATGATATTACCTTCCTTGTCTTTCTCATGTGGATAGCTCATATTTGAGAGAGGTTTTCAAAGTAGCAAATGAATTGGTGATTTTTTTTAGGTTTGATCTTTTCACTTGTTGGAATTATGATTTTCTCAACATAATAACAAGAAGACTTGTTGCCAATGAGAACTCTATAAGAAAATATCAAAATTAGGAGATTTCATTGGTAGAAGAGTTCAAAAGCATGGATTCTTGGGATGAGATTAAGAAAGAGATAAATAAACATACAACATAGAATAATATTTCACTACAAGAATTGTCATCCCAAATTACAGCATTGCACATATCAGAGTTACACAAATGAAAGTATGTGACATACTAAAATTTCTACAAGAAAGATGTTGAACCTTCTAATAAATATATGCCAAAATAAATTAAAGAGGCATATAGATCTGAATATTGGTGTCAAACCAAAATGGACGACTCTTGGGGAAATCGATGAGGATGAACTTTTTAATAGTTATTGGAATAAAGAGTATCCATTTGAAGTATATCAATATGGTAGTGATACTGATAGTCAAAGTCACTTTGACTTTGACAAAGACATTCAAGTTACCTAGGATCCTAGGTTGACCAAGACTCGAAGAAATTTTGCTAAACTTGCTAGAGGAGCAACTATGCTACAAAACATATATGTAGGTATAGGGGACCTTAGTCCAAGAGATGAAGGGATTTGTAATCCAAATGCACTACCAAATCCACCAAAAAGTGTTAGTCAACCAGTCACTGGACTCTCCAATGAGATTGAAGATGATTCATCTAGAGGAAAAAAATGTTATACTTTTGAAGGTCGTCATAATACAATATTTGTTAAATCTTCAAATCTAGTTGAAATTAATCCAACTAGCATTGACACAGTTGAACCTAGTGCAAGAAAGAAAAAAATTGTGCCAATTACAATGACAACAATGTCAGCGGTTACTACAACAATGGATGCACCAGTAGCTTCTGGACAAAACCTTGAAAATCATCCTAAAATACAAACATTTGGAGCGGGTCATTTTCAAGTTGTTGACAATCCTCAAAATACAATTGTAGGTGGAACAATTGGAGTTGGATGAGCATACATCAATAGAAGTTATAATTCACCTTTCAAACACTTTGATGTAGGAGCATCCTGGGTGCAAGGGCAATCTTGCATCACCCAAAAATATTTTATTTTTAGTCTTTTCTATTTTAATAAGGGCTAGTAGACAAGGTGGTTACAATTTATGAGAACTTACTATTTTTAGTAAGTTTTTCATACAAGCTCGAAATGTTCTCATTTTCTACAGGAAGGTTCATTTTAGAGTTGCAATCCTACCATAAAAGTCTCATTGCTCAAGCATTAGTATCAGAGAAGTTATTGCAGATTTTTGAAGGAAAAATTTGTAGAAAAATCTTTAAGCTCATCGTTGGAGGCCTTAGAGTGCCCGGATGAGGTCCAAAAACTCGATGAAAGGGTGCTACTATAGTTCTAAGCCTATAGATCACGAGCTGGCATTTTCGAAAAGTGGTTATAATAGCCAATCAGAGCAACGGTTCGTGAGTTATGGCCTTTTGAAGTTGGGCTACCAAAATTTCTAAAATAATTTGTCAAAGATGTATTTGGCCGAGTCTATGTGTATTGTTAGGCTCTATCGGCCCCTAGAACCTTCCTAGGCAGCGTAAAGCTACCTATTTAAGAAAGGCCTAAACATTGTCTAAGACAGCTCTGGGTGATAGTTCACAGCTTGTCTTGCAAATTATTGTACTAAAGGCGCCCATGTGGGTTAGCATATTGTACTTATGAATTCTGTAATTTTGCATTTGCAGTTCAAATAAGAAGTCCATATTTTGTTCTCACATTTTCTATTGTTTCTATGTTTTTGTTATGAGTTTATGGTATTAAGGGGAGCTCCCTGCATTACACTCAATTGTCGCAGCAAACCCAAATTTTTGTTTAAATGACTTTGCAAGAAAATTGGATTTTAGAAAACCCAATAAATCCTAATGATGCATATGTTAGCAAAATCCAAATAGATTTCTTGAAAGTGAAAAATATTGACAAAATTAATACTATCAAAAGAGACCAACAAAATGATATACTCTACACTTTTGAAAGTAGAAAGGTAGAACAAAAGGCTTGTGAAGAATAGAAAAGTTATAGGTGGGCCTGGAAAATGTGAAGGCCAAGGAGAAAGCAAAAGACAATAGGTTCAACTCTATTTTGAGTTTACAAATGACCCAGATGGGGATCATGCTTGTCATGAAAGGCTTATCGTTTTAATCATGAATATTTTGAAAATGAAGAAAGTGGAAAAGCCTCGTATTAGCAAGAAGACCTTGGAGAATTATGATACAGAATGGAGTGAGGATGAGATGGATGAGGAGGAATATCAACTGGTAGAGAATAAGAGGAAGATTTCTAGCCACTGTGGTTCATCTTCTAAGAGAAGGAAACGGAACAATGAGGAGGTGGATTATGATACCAATTTGGGTATTGATGAGGAGATTGTGGATTAATAGAGGTAAGAAGGGTAAAGGGGGGGGGGATTATAGAAACTAGTGTGAGAAGATCTAATACCCAAAATAAAAAGAAGAATGTTGACATTGGTAAGGAAATTTCATTGGACGAGGAACCACTTTCCTATAAGGGGGCTATGGATATTGAGGGCGAATATAAGATGCCCAAAGGAGATGCCAACTTGAACTTAGAAGATAACACTGAGAATGTCAATTTGAACCTGAGGAAGGACAGTCTAAGATAGAGCCCTGATAAAAATGCTCATGGGACTGGTGTGTTCGGCAATCCAAGACTAATGAGGAAGAATGTTGATCAGATTGACAGTCAAATGCAGGATATCTGGAGGCAGTTTTAGCATCTTAGTAAAATCAATAGGGGAGAGAGAACTTTGGGTCAACATCTGGATAGACTTATTGATCTTATTGGTAATACTAAAGATGTTACTAATATGATTTAAAGAGTTCCACCCTAGAGGAGACAGTCAGAAATACATGCAATTTGATGAGAGATGTGCAAAAAAGGGTGGATAAGTTGGACAAAAAAGTCATAGGAATGGAGAACACTTTGAAAAATATTTTTGAATAGAGATGCTCAAGCCTTAAGGCCATTGTTAAAAATCTTAAGATCCTTTCAGAGAAGCTAGAACAGAGGACAAAGGACCATGGCAATAAGGAGGTGTAGGATGATCAAGGACCTAGTAAATAGACTAGGGTAGGTGCAAAGAAACCTAATGCTATGGATGATAAAGATCTTGATGAGGTAAGGGCTTCTACGATTAAAATGAACATTCTAGTTGATCAAGTAGTGGACCTATTGAAGACCTTCTAGCTATTCTTTTGCTATCTTTTTTGGTTTTTTTATTGTCTCTATCATATGACCCTTTTTTTGGAGTTCTCTATTTCTAGTTGCTTTTATTTCTGGTTGTTGATGCATAGTTTCATTTGGACTTTTTATGCTTATATGCCCTGATTCTTGTAAAAGGTTTTGGGTCATATCAAAACCTATTTTTACTTAATCAAAATAGACAATAGGCTCAAAGAATTGCAAAACAAGATAACTAACTCTTTTTCTACAAAGGAAATTGTGCAACAAGAAAAGATGGATAAATAACTGAAAAAACTAACTAAAGAATTGGATGTGAGAAAAAAAAGACTTGAGGATGAAAAGGTCCCTACTTTGCAGTTGTTTAAGTCTACAAAGAATAGTGTACAGGTAAACAATAAATTCAAAAATGAGTTGGACTCTGTTGTCAAGGAAAATGATAATTTGAAGATTGAATTGGAGACTGAAATAAAAAAGGACTCCTCTATTGCAAATACAATTAGTTTTTTTGAAGAAGGAATTGGAGAATGAAAAGAAAAAAGAGGAGTCTACTGCAAGGACAATCTATTATTTGAAGAAGGAATTGGAGAATGAGAAGAAAGAAGAAGAGTCTACAATAAAAATAATCCATAATCTGAAGAAGGAATTACAAAATGAGAAGAAAAGAGGAGTCTACCGCAAAGACAATCCTTGATTTGAAGAAGGAATTGGAGGATGAGAGGAAAAGAGAAATTAATTGGCAAGGGAAAGCAGAGGAAAAAAGAAAAAAGAGTGAAATAGAGATGTCTAAAATGAAAAACAAATATGGAGAATGCAATTGCACAAAATATAACTACATCTTATGAATACCATTATGTGAAGGATAGATTAAGAATCACGGTCAAGCATATACAACAAGAAATTTGGGAGAAGTTGATGCAGAACACCAATAGCTTGTTTGAATGGCTTGAATTAAATAACAATCTCAGAGATGTCTTTGAAAATGTAAAAAAAAAATGTTGAGGATAAAAAGGGATCTTCCCTAGCTCCCCATAAATATTGTGAAACAAATTTTGCATAAATTATAGAGATCTAGTGATAGGGAATTGGCAAGGTGAGGAATAAATAATTGTTGCGATGCCTCTGTAATGGCCTTAATTGTCATGCAAAATTAATATAGGTAGAGGAAGCTATGAAATCTGCTTCTAGAGACTTGATGAAGATGAATCACAACACACTTCATATGCTAAATGTTGGATTGCCAAATTCTACTAACTCAAAGAAAATTTATCTGAAGAGAAGATTACATGAAAGAGTTGCAGAACATCATGAACTCTAATTTTGGCAACTTGCTTGAGGAAACTACTCCACAAAGAATTACAATTTTCATCAAACCATTGTCAACATTGAATGCAACTATGGATAAATTGCTCGATTCATATAAAAATATCTCTTCGAAGTATCCATTGTTGATGAGGTTATTTTTATTTATGTACAACCTAAATAAAATAGAGCCTCCAAATGATGCAAAATGAAACACCCTAAAAAACCTCTTTGGGTCATTTACTCAATCATAGTACTAACTACTTAGTAAGTGACAGCAATATAAATGTTTTGTTACTTGTTGATCTTTATAATTTTAATTTAATTTCAACTTTGTTAATTGTTACAGGAATCAAGAATCAAGATAGCTGGAGCACTTGGCCTACTACTTAGAGCAGTTGGAATTTATTTTCCTAGTCCTTGAAAAAATTATGCAATTGGCAATGTATGCTCATAATGTACTACTAATCATATATAATTACAGACCGACATGTAGCTTTTCTTGCTCCCTTGTATCTGTAAAAGTGAATTCAGGGTCATTTGCAAAGGGTTTTAATATTCTACTTCTCTAGGCTCTAAATTTCTATAATTATGTTACGCATTGATTTATCATAGAATTTTTTGAAAGGAACTAGAATGAAGAATAAATGAAAGTCCGAACATGTCTAAAACAATTTAAACATCTACAACAACACAGATAAGGGTGTAAATTGACTTCAACAAACATAATTAATTAGTAGATAGAATCTTAGTCTTTACTCTTTAGAGATGTATAACTTAGACAAAAATAAATCAAATGGAACTTCATAATTAAATTCACAATAAAGCATTTTAAAAGCAATATTATCTACAAATGTTAACTACACATAAATTAATTTGAAATTGAATAGAAACTGTTAAGACCAAAGCTACTAGCCTACTACTTGACTCATAGAGAAGTTGGTATAGTCGTCAGATCATCTCATCAACACTATCATCAAAATCCTCGTCACCAATTTCATATAATATTTGATTGTTCCTTGTGTTTTCTTTAGATTCATTGTCATGCCAAAGCCAACTTCATCGTCATTGCCAATACTAGTACAAGAACCACTGCTCGTGCCATTCTTTGTGATATTGCCATTGCCACTTGGGCTTGAAATGTTGGTAAGCCCTCTTCTTTGAAATTTGTTTCTCCAAATTCTTAGAGCCCTATCACGAAAAAAATTATCTACCTCATACCAAGAAGTATAGAGCCTCAAAAAATTATCCAAATTTCTATCTAATTTGTTTCTAACATCTGACTTCACAAAGCCAAAAGTAGTGAAAACTCTCTCATCCTCCATTGAGCCCAATATCACTGCCAAACACTATTTGACAAGCTTGAAATATTCTAGTATTGACTATCTCAATTGATCGCTCCAACCAAGTTTTTTTCAAAGCTTTCTTACTACTCCCTCTTCATTTGGGTTCTCCATAAGATCACATTGTTCCCTCATTATGTTTGCAAAAAAAATTGTTTGATCTCTCAATCAAGATTCATGTAAAATTCTATTTATGATTACTCCATTGATAAATTTAGTTTTGCGAAAATGTTTAATCAAAGTCATCATCCTTCTTCGAAAATCAGTCGGATTGTTCATACTCCAATATTGAAGAAAAACAATGGACATTGCCTCAAGCAATTCTTCTAGAGGGAATCTGATTCTAATTTCTAAGGAAAGACTGTAGAAAACTCGCTTGAAAAAGACAACCATATAGTCAGTGATCTTCTTGAAGTCTTCAGTTTCAACACGCGAAAGTACCTTCTTTGATTCATTTCATGATTCATCATCGAAGCACTCGAGACTACGCATACATAGTGTTAAATTGGTATGTCAACTCCACGTACCCTAACACATACCTCATCGTTTGCACTAATATGTAAAAAGTTCTTAGGATTATTCAAATATGTGATTCCTATCCACTTTGGAACCTTTGATTCATCTAATGGTTGCATTCGATACAGAGTATCTAGGTTCACACATGTCATTTTATGCAGCTTATTTTATTATGCAATGTACATAGCTTTTTGTTGAACCTTTTCATAATATTTCTCATTTCCTCTAGCATGGAGAGAAGAATTGTTGAAGTTAAAAGTACCTTAACATTAGTTAATGTCTACTAGAGAAGAGGAAATTCATATCGTATAGAGTGGATTATTCCAAGCAATGATGGATATTTAGAGAATACTCAATGCGCTGGTCCATCCAAAGATATCCATATGGTATCATTATCTCTAAGAAGTTTCCTCCCATCAATAAGTCCTTCAGCAAAGTGTTGAAATTCTTGGACTCATTTCGGACTTCAACAAAAGTATTGGTAAATTTATTTGATTAAAGATTCCAATTTACAAACACAACCAAAACCACTGAGAACTTTGAAACCTAGATTCATTCAATGGACCATGCACTAAATGGGAATAATGTAGGGTGTCAAAATATTCTAGATCTTTGTGCAAAGACTACCTTTATGACCTTACATAACCGAAGCTCCATCTGCTCTAACACACACCAACTTTTTAGAAATCTCCATATTATCCATACCTCCATAATCAATTAGAGTACTCTTTAACAAATCATATAAATTTTATGTTGTCACACTACACTTCAATTTAGCATCTAATGGTAGAAAAGGTTGACAGAAAAGATCGTTTACAATATAAACATGCATGCACACCCAGGAAGTATTATCAATTGTTGTAACTTCATCTAGAAACAATGCAATGAAATGTGACTATTTTATTTTTGCCTTCATATCTTCTTTTTCAACCTATGCAAGATAACTAGCCATTCTCATCCATTGTTTACTAACCAATGACTATTCAAATAGTTTTGAACTTTCAAAAAGTGCAATAAACCACCCATTGAAGGGTAGTTTGTCATAGGACGCCCTCTACTCAAAATATAAAAGGTGACACTTAACTAAAAAATTGTTCCCATATTTTCCATTTCTGTTGCTTTCCCAAGGAAAGCTTCAATAGAACCTTTTACTCCAGAGCGCTTCTCCCATAATTGCTCATGTAACTCATATAATTTAGCATTCCTAATATGTAGACAGTTTTCCTTTATTTTCCAAGTTAGAGAAAAATTTTCAACTCGATCTATATTTTCCTTTTTGTAAACTTTACCGACATGCTTTCTATGGTATCAAGTTTAAGATGCAACCTATTTTCCTTCTTTGATATATATGTGCAAATCTTACATCTGCACTCTACAAGAGGCTCACCATCAATTGGATTGGGCACTCGTTCAATGAGCCATAATTTTTCCACCCATTCTATTTGAAAATTCCTTTTCAACAAATCGCATCAAGATCAATCTTTTTTGTTATTCCAATTTTCTTTTCCCCTTATGTACACGAATGCTATTTATGGCATCACTTTTGTTTTTCTCACCTAAGTCTATAATATCATTTTGTGGCTCCCTACTCAGGGGAACTACCTCAAATTTCATCTTCAAGTTGGTCGTCGACTAAGATATCAGGTTCACCAGCTTGAACTTCTTCAAATTGTTCTCCAACTTGTGATGAATCCCCTTCTTCAATATGCACTAGATATGTAGGTTGTTAATCTTGTAGGTTGCCACTGTTTCCACCACCAAAGTATGTTGATAAGGTTTTGCATTTTAGTGATCTCTCAAGGTTTTGCATTTTAGTGATTTTCCCTAAATTCAAGGATCCTATCGGAACCCTTCTTATTGTTTGACATCACAAACCAATAAAATTAAAGGCTACATATAAATATAAACTTTTTGAACAAAAGACTATGATACTAGACTACTTAGACTGCATATAATAATAATATAATTTGTTTGCATAAAAATGGTACCTACTATGGTACTACCCAATAAACTTCGTAATCCTATTTGAGCAGTGAGCAGTGAGGCAACCAAAGAGTATCTACTACCTAGTAGAAAAGACTCACATTAACATAAAAATTAAATAAAAAATTAGTTACCTTTAAGGAAAATTGTGAGTCATCACTGGACAATGCACTCAACACTTTATAATTTCGACGAATCAACAACAATAAAAAATGCATGATCAGAAAAGAGAAAATTGTGTAAAATAAAAGTATCATATGAATGTATCTATACCAAACTAGGCTGGCGAATTGGGTGGGGATCGCAAGTGTTTATGTACAAAGTAGGCAAAAGGCACTTCGTATGTAAGATCAAAATATAAAATAGGTGGCTAAATAAGGGTAGTTGGAGACACGTGTCGATAAAAAGGTAAGTGATGCCTAACCCAAGGGAAAATATTTTGTTATGCTAAGGATGAAATAATGTTGTCCAATAAGAAAACATTAGGTAAAGGCTAGCAAAAATTTCAAAATAATTGTGTCTTAAATTTATATTACATTGGCAATTGGACCATGATGTGAGGCCAATTACGTGTAAACTAATGGGTGATTGGCTCGGGATTTGGAACCAAATTATGTAATATTTCAGCAAAGCATTTGACCCATTATGTATGTTTTATTCGCCAAATAGTGATTGCTCGAGGAGATGGAATCGCCAATTGACGAAGATTCGCCACTAAAAAAATTATTGAAGCATACAATCATATCTTACATTTATATTATCTTGTCCTTCATGATAAATACATTTTTAAAAATGGAAAACATAGTGAATGAAATAATAAAATTTTGACAATTAGAATAATTTTATGTAGACTGCTACTTTTGAATGTAAGTTCATTTACTCCAAAAGAGATAACATTTTCTATATAATTATTTCTTCCCATATGGATAAACAATATAAATTAAAGGAAAAACATATTTAGACATTGTACTCCCATTCACTTATTGTAATACTTTATTTTATATAATTTAATATTATTTAACTAAGTTTAATCAAATTAAAATTTCATACAATATTGAAAGAAATTTAGAAGATACATATAAAAAAGTACTTTTTCTTCTAAATATTTCATTGTCGGTTATTTTGCCTCCAATTAGTTTCAAGGATGTGAAGGTCACCTTATTATGCAGGGGATAGGACCTAGTTCCAACAAGAATAACAAGAATAACAGAGTAGTTAATTATGAATATGAAATTAACTAGTGTGGATATCAAATCAACAACTCTTGTTATTGTTGTTGGAACTGGGTCTTGTCCCTACATAATAAGGTGACATTCAGATTTTGTCCCCCAGAATGGTTTTTTAATTTGACCAGAGTATCTATTGAGAATGTTAGTCTCATAGTAAATTGAAGCAAACTCTATAAGTAAATATAATACATGATTATATACATGATTGATAATAAATCATATTATGAATTACTAATTGAATATATATATATATCATCATCATCATCAACTTATATTTAGATATTATCAAATGCCAAAATATCGATCATCTAATATCCATTGGTTGTAATCAAAATACCAATCAAATGATGCATCGGTTACAGATCAAATATCGATCATTTAAATTGTGTTTTGGTTTAGTTATTCACTGATCTATATCTGTTATCGTTATCAGGCAGATTGTTATTATTAAGATAAGAGTTTAGAGGCATGACCATGTAGGGTCATGACTCTATGTGGCATGAGCCATGTAGGGTCATGCCCCTACATGAGCATGCCCCTTCTCATTGATACTTATATGCTATTCGAAAGCTGGGATTATTATCAATCAAATTGGCAATGCAAAATCCTAGTCTTCAGAGTAAAATCAGAATTACAGTCCATTATTTATTGATTTATATATCTGCCATTATTATAGCAACAGTCCCTACAAAAGAAGAACACAAGATTATATCATAATTATAATATAATCAATCAATAATTGTGCAAGTATATTTAGTTCATTCTCCACCAAAATAATCTAATAAATTTAACATGGTATCAAAGCCAGGTTGTTAGAGAGATTGCTAAACTAATTTCTTAAAATAAATATCATGGCAAACAATGTTAGAGTCAGGGATAAGCTTGAAGGAGCAACAAATTTCTTCTCATGGAAAATTTGAATTACAACAATACTCAAAGAATTGGAATTACAACATTCATTGAAAATGAACATTTCAATACCTGAAGATGAGGCAAAAAAGGTTGTTGTTGGTGTTTTTCCTGTAGCTGGGGTTTTGGGGGTTACTGGGAATTGGCAAAAGTCTATTAGGAAGGTGGAGGATGGTTGGACATCAGTTAAAGGAAAAGAAAAAGCAAGTCCACCAAACCTTCATTTGATATGGCTTTACATTCTCATAAGTCAGGACCAAAATGTAAATCTTGATGATCTTTAGGTTCTTGGGCTATTTTCCCTCTTGTAGGGAACTTGAGTGTGTCCCTCTAGTTTGTTGGGTGGTTTTCCACAGTTGTGTTATGTTCCTCATTGTTATATCTTTCTTCTCCCTTTGTAAAAGGTTTCAGGTCCTTTCAAAACGTGTTTTTACTTAATCAAGACAAGGCAAAAAAGGCCACTTGGAAAAGTCAAAATAATAAAACTAAGAAAATCATTGTTGATTTAGAAAAAGATCATATTCTTCCTTCCGTATCAAATCTCAAGAAAGCATTTGAATTATTTAAAACAATTAAAGATACATTTGAGATCAACAACTCAAGTAGATTGCTCACATTAAAAAATCAACTTATGAATATAAAAATGAATAAAGGAGAGTCAATCTCATCCTACTTTGGAAGAACTTCTAAATAAAGAATCATCTATCTTCTATTGCAAACAAAGTAGAAGGTCAAGAGTTGTCCATACTAGCACTCAGAGCATTACCTATATCTTCAGAAGCATTCATTCAAATCATCAACAGACCGTCAATACCATCTTTTGATCAACTTAAAAGTGATTGCTCCTTAGAAGAATCAAGACTAATTTCTAGAGGGATCATTTCAAATCAAGAGGGAGAAAATCAAGTTTTTTTTCAATCTTTAATAATAGAGGGAAGAAGAGAAAAATTTAAAGGGAACAAAAATGATCAACGAAAAGGAAACAATAATTACAATAGAAAAGACTTCTCCAAAGTTCAATGTTACAAGTGTGAGAAATTTGGACATACTTTTAAACTTTGTCGAGAAAGGAAAGAAATTCAAGCCTCCTTAGCCAAAACAAAAAAGGAAGAAAATCTATTATACTACTCAGCTCTATCAAGTGAGATGAAATTCAATGAAAATATGTGGATAATAGGTAGTGGTGCATCCCATCACATAATAGGATTCAGAGATAAGTTTGAAACTTTTGAAAATTATCTCATTAAAGGAGTCGCCATTGGAAATAACTCCGCCTATCTAGTAAAAGGAATTGGGACCTATTCTATACAACTAAGAACTAGGATTACTCTAAAATTGAAAGATGTTATTTTCCTACCTGGTATAAAAAGGAATCTAATCTCCATCTTTGGACTTGCAGATGAAGAGTACCAAGTCACTTTTAATGAAGACAAAGTTTTGTATTGGCCTAAAAACTCTAACCTCGAAAATGCTATCAACATAGGGTCTAGACATGGAACCCTATATAAATTACATAACATTCAAAAGCAAGCCCTGAATCATGAACAAACATTGATGAAATATGGCATAGAAGACTCAGACATATTGGATTTAGTACACAACCAAATATAGAAAAAATCACCACTGGAACACCTAACCTAAAATCAAACCATATAGGCATTTGTAAAGGATGTGCTCTAAGAAAGAATGTAAAAAGACCTTTTCCTCCAAGTGAACACAAATCTAAATCAATTCTGGAACTGGTCCACACTGATTTATATGGACCTATGCCAACACTTTGTCTACGAGGATATTCATACTACATAATCTTTGTTGATGATTTTTCTAAGAAAACCTAGATCTACTAGCTAAAAGTCAAAGAATCAAATGAAGTTCTATTGAAATTTAAAGAGTTCAAAGCAAGTGTGGAAAATCAAACATCAGAAAGAATAAAAACTCTAAGATCAGACAATAGGGGTGAATACACCTCTGAAAATTTCAAAGACTTCTACACATTTGTTGGGGTTAAGAGGGAGTATATTGTACCTTATAATCCTCAACAAAATGGGGTGGCAAAAAAGAAAAATAGAAACATTGTTGAAGCAACAAAAACCAAGCTACATGATCAAAATTTACACTTCTCATTTTGGGTTGAGGTCACTAATACTGTTGTATGTATGCAAAACAGATGCCCACACTCAATCCTAGAAAACATAACCCTTGAAGAAGCCTTTACATAAATTAAACCTAATCTAAGTCACCTCAGAATATTTGGTTGCCTCATTTACATTCACATACCTAAAGAAAAGATAACCAAGTTAGAACCATCCATGAAGAAAGGTATATTTGTTGGGTAGAATGAAAACACCAAAGGGTATAGAGCCTATATACCTAGGCAGAGATGTCAAATTTGAAGAAAACATTGTCTTAAAACTATCCACTTGTACAGAAGATGAGCCCATCACAGAATTAGATGAAAATCTACAAATTGAAAATTAGAGGAAAAACATATCAAAAGAGAATGAACTATTACCTGACACTGAAAATAGAAACATCTCTAATATCAAGAAAAGGTCATTATGGGCAAAGAAAATGACTGAAGAAAATAATGTTGAACCAGATGAAATATTCAGAGAGAGCAAGAAAGCCAAAAATAAATCTTGTTACACTGTACTAGTAACTGAGCTTACAAAATCTGAACCATCAACTGTTGAAAAGTCCTAACTTGTCAAGCAAGGAAAGATGTTATGGTCGAAGAATATCAATTCATATTACAAAATGATGTTTTGGATATTGTACCTAAGCCAAAAGACAAATCAATTGTTACATTAAAGTGGTTATACAAAATCAAGTATGCTTTAGATCGTAGTATTGATAAGCATAAAGCAAGATTTGTTGCTCGAGGTTTCTCTCAAAAGGCAGGAATTGACTATGAGGAAACATTTGCTCCAATTGCTCGATGCACTTCAATAAGGACAATTATTGCAATTGCAGCATCCAAAGGATGGAAGATACATCAAATGGATGTCAATACCACATTTTTGAATGATGTCATTAATGAAAAAGTATATATCGAACAACCTGAACATTTTGCTATAAAAGATAAGAACCTATATGTATGTAAACTAAAGAAAGCTCTTTATGGCTTCAAACAAGCACCACGAGCTTGGTATGAAATGATAGATAGCGACCTCTCGAAATTAGGATACTCCAAAAATAAAGCTAATTCTAACATATACTTCAAAATATCCAATAATGACATGTTAATACTTGTTTTATATGATGATGACTTATTAATAACATGTGAAGATCATTTAATTGAAAGATGCAAACAAGATCTTGTAGCTCTGAATTTGAAATGAATGATCTGGGCCTACTACACTATTTTTTGGGTCTAGAAGTATCTCAAAAGAAAGATCATATTTAACTACATCAAGGGAAGTACACCCATGACATATTAACTAGATTTGGTACAATGGACTGCAAACCTCAAGCAACTCTGATGGAAACAAATCTATACAAGCTAATAGAAGATGTGAATTTAGAGTCTATTGACTCCACTCTCTACAAACAAATCATTGGATCACTTATGTATTTAGTAAACAGTAGGCCTGAAATCTACTATGCCACAAATGTTTTAAGTCATTTCATATCTGATCCAAAAAAGATTCATTTGATAGTTGCTAAACATATCTTGAGATATCTACGTGGTACTATTTGTCTTGGTTTAAAGTACAAAAATGTTGAGATTAAACTTAAAAGATAAATTGATTCTAATTGGGACAATTATCCATAAACCACAAGAGTACTACAGGGTGTTGCTTCAGCCTTGGATCTGCAATGATATCTTGGTTCAGTAAACAACCAATAGTTGCCTTGAGTTCCACCGAAGCTAAATATATGGCAACCCCCATGGGAGCTTGAGAAGCAGTATAGCTGAAAAAACTATTATTTGGACTTTTTGGAAAGCAACTAAGCCCCACACTGATTCATTGTGATAACCAAAGCTACATCAAACTTTCTACTAATCATGTATTCCACAATCGACCAAAGCACATCAAGACTACATACCATTACATAAGAGAAATGGTTGACAAAAATGCCAACAAACTAATTTATATCAACACTAATGAACAAAATGCTGACATTTTCACCAAACCTCTTGCAAAGTTGGAAATAGTACTTCAAAGTTAAACTTGGCATGACAAACTTGTAAATGCATTTGTTATTTAATATATTCATGAATAATTGAAAATTAGATTGTTTTGCAAATTTTGTGTTATAAAAGGGGACAGTCTTTCATATGTGATGTCACTATTGTAAGGTGGCAACCTTATCAATAGTTGATCTATCTTCGAACACCAAATGTGTTAGAGCAAGTGTTATCATGGTTCTTCGGAACTGATTTTGCCGAACACCGTGACAAAAATCTATTATAGACCATATTTAAGGAGGTGTTTAAATCTTGTATTGCATTTGCTTCAATTCCCTCCTTGCTAAAGAGGGAGTGTTGAGAATGTTGGCCTCGTAAATTGAAGCGAACTCTAAGTATATATAATGCATGATTGATAATAAATCATATTATCAAGTACTGATATTATATATATATATATATATATATATATATATATATATAATATCAGTACTTGATAATATGATTTATTATCAATCATGCATTATATATAATCAAATGCCAAAATACCAATCATCTAATATCCATCGGTTGTAATCAAAATACCGATCAAATGATGTATTCGATACATATCAAATACCGATCATTTAAATTGTGTTTTGGTTTAGTTATTCACTGATCTGTATCTGTTATTGGTATCGGGCAGATTGTTATTATTAAGATAAGAGTTTAGAGGCATGACCACGTAGGGTCATGACTCTATGTGGCATGAGCCATGAAGGGTCATGCCCCTACATGAGCATGCCCCTTCTCATTGATACTTATATGCTATTCTAAGGCTGTGATTATAATCAATCAAATTGGAAATGCAAAATCCCAGTCTTCAGAATAAAATCAGAATTACAGTTCATTATTTATTGATTTATATATCTGTCATTATTATAGCAGCAGTCCCTGCAAAAGAAGAACACAAGATTATAACAGAATTATAATATAACGAGTCAGTAATTGTGCAAGTATATTTAGTTCAGTCTCCACCAAAACGATCTACTAAATTTAACAATACCTACTTGTCCTTTTCTTTGATATGCGCAAACTGGCCATTTTCATTTTCAAAACTTATTTTCTCGATGAAACATTGCAGATTTTTGTTTTCAGGAAGAAAACTCCTTTCTTAATGTCAGCAGAGTTGGTCTATGTTCTGCTTGGAAAGAAATGAAACCAACTTCTATCACTTAGCTGTTTTAATGCGGTCAAAATTCGAGATGCTTTTGTTGCCACATGAGAAATACATGGCGTGAGACAATGTTTTTCAGGAAAGCAATGAAATGAATTGAAAGATTTTAGTAATGTTTACAACACTGAAGGACCGAAGAATAGCATCTTTGAACAATCTGCATACTCCTCTAGACATTGGAACTTCTGCTATGAATCTTGACTAACAAGCTTGCAGTCATGTTATCTTTATGAAACAAATGGTACATGTTGACCTTCAAATTGTCTTTTATAATGGGAGAAGATATCCTCGTAAGCAGCTTATTCCATGATGAATTATCAGTCATTCTCCACTATACCTTAATTGCAAAATACAAAAATTCTCACATCCTAAGCTTCCTTAAGCTTCTCCCACTTACCAGTCTCACATCTAAGATGATGTAATCCCATCCTCAACTGTACAACAAACAACCTTGTTTTTCCTTCAATAATTGCCCCTAAATATTCCACTTCCCATCTTCACAAGTTGGATAAAAATTCTTTGATGCAATGTTCTCTCTTTATAGACTATCAGCTAATTAAAATAATTATTACACTTATTTTATTATTACAAAAATCCAACCCAATTATTTCTTTATTATTAATCCTAATGGAAGGGCCTGTACACATTTTTGCAAATTAGTGTCAGAGAACTGATGATTACCAACAAATGCTGCTAATGGTTTTGATTAGATGGAGTTTATGGAAAGACTCAGAAAATTAAAAATAGCTTTAATGATTTTTAGTTCCCATTGTAATGTCGTCTAGCTAAGAAATTGACTCCTAAATTCTCCAGTTGATATTTCAAGGATCCAACGCAAAGGTATAATCTAAGAGCAAGAAGGAAATTAGCCTCCCAAAGGATGAAGCCCCATACCGTCAGAAACAGATACTACGACAGGAAAAATCGAATAGAAGATTTCCCCACTTCAAATGGACTCTTAAATCAGTAAATATGAACAGCTCTACATCCACAATCACAAGAATAAATTCAATGCACAAGCATTCCATAGATACTCAAAATCACTGTAAGGACTCGTGAAAAAGGGCAACCTATGATTGACAAATAACTTTTATTATTTATACATTAAAAATGTACAATAAAAAGAGGTATTTAAAAGTACTGAATGCTTAACGTATATCAAACCTCTTTTATATTGAACATAACCAATTTACATGAAATAATAGCAGTACATAAAATAATAGCGTATTTGAAATGATAATGTCACTTTCTGTAATGACAATCAAAATATTCATGTTGTAACTAAACTTCAAAACAATAAAAAATAATGAACATATGTTAGATGGGCAGATGAATGTCCACATTTCACCAACTACTTTCAAAAAATATAATTTTCTGCGTAGTAGGGTGCAGTTGATACTCGCATTCCTAATGGATGTTCTTATATTACTTATACAAAGGAAGCCTAACAGTTGCAATAAAAGTGAATACATTCTAGAAATTCGTTGAGCGAAATTTAACTAGAATAGGAAGCAAAAATTTAATTCCACTGCTTTTGTCTGTGAAAAGTAAACTCGGAAATATTGATAGTGCTCTTCAGGTCAGATGATATTATATCAAAAGGCGAAGATTCGCTAAATTCTGTTGGCAAATTCTTCCAGTGCAAAGAAGGCTCCCAATCTGCTTCCTTTAGAACTTTCAAAATTTCCTCGACTACAATAATGCTACCCTCCGAAGAGAAATGAATACCATCTCTGTGAGGCAAAAGCACAAAACCATTTCACTGAATGAGACATATCCAACTCGCATACAATTTATGATTCTTGACTAGTAATATGGAATAAGCTGGCATATAGTAGAACAGGTATATATCCTCATTAATTATTGGAAACATGCACAGGATTCCATGCAAGTTTCTAGTAGGAAATGTCTACAGTTCATCATCCTCATACAGAAATCTCCTTGCTACAATTGAAAACATAGTTAGAGATTTAGATTCTTGTCAACTCACGTGAAGCAAGCAGTTCGCCAATCTGGCCTTATTTGTATGGCTGACCAGAGATCTATAACCTTGATGTCCATCTCTTTGCAGACTTGCACACAGGCTTCAGAATACTGATGACACAATTCATTTGTCCGTACTATAGGAGCAAAAATACCACTGTGAATCCAAAAACGTTAGGCCAGACAGGTAGATTACAGAATCATGAAATTGTGAACCATTACACACACACAAGAAGAACAGTACCTTGAAGCACTACTAATCAAATCTTCATTAACAGGTGGGCAACTTAAAAAAATCAAGCGTGTCGATTCTGAGAGGTCCTGATTTGTTTACCCCAAACTCAAATTAGATAATTGTCATCATACAAATTGAAATATTCGTATCTTTCGAACGAAATTGAAGAAATCCAAACACAGAATACTGACAAAAATTGAACCTGGAGATAGGTTGCCATTCTCTTAATGTTCTCGATGTATTCAGGAAGTGGTACATGAGGACCTAATCCTGAGGGGTGAGGACCCACAGAATCATTTCCACCGAAATATACAATGATTAAAGAGGGCTGCTGAACTGCATCCTGGGTGAGCCAAGGCAATAAATATATTAGACTCAGAATATCCAACATTTGTATATAGAGCAGCTGCAACACCAACTTCCATATCAAACACATGAATAAAATATTGAAATGCTAAAAAGCATATGACCTTCTCATCTCTATGGTAATCATATTCTGGTTCTGCTGCTTTGTGAACAAGCAAGCCATGACATTGAGATATAATTTACAATTATCTGTAGAAACGAAGCAGATGAACAGAAAAGATAGAAAAATATAAACTTCCGAACATAATTTTTCAGCTTAACTAGTGCTTCCTGGATCAAAATCATTGGGAACGCCACCTATTAGAAGATATATGGCATACGATACATAATTACAATTCAAACCAGCTAAAGTCACTAAAAGTAGCAATATGGCATGCAACACAGAAATACAATAGATATGCATTTAAAACATTAGCAATTATCTTTGAAGTAGATGTTGTGGGTGTCTGTTTCTCGAGGGATTCTACTCATATCTTGATGACCCCAAGAAAAAGTATCTATTACAAGATATGTGTCATACAATACATAATTACAATAAGCAATGCTAAGCTAGCTTATTGTTAAGGTTGGGTGCAATCTCACAAGGTATTTGTTGTGTTCTTGTGAGTTATATGCTTGCATTGTTGGGTCAAAGAGATACAAGGCCTCGTTACAATGTTATGTGAGATTTATGCTATTTTGTTGAGGCTGCCAACCTTCTTGTGCTCCTTGGCATGATTATCACCATGGTTTTTAGGAGGCTATCATTATTGACTTGATAAGGATTGATTGTATAACTGAAAGTCTTTCGCACATGTTTGCAAAATTGGCTGTCATCCTCCTTGATATGCCCATGGTTGAGGAGGAGATGGAGGAGGATACATTTGATTGGCTCAATAAAGATAGAAAGAATACTTGATGATTAGTCATACCTTGATCATGAGGCCTGTTGATTTGAGTTTTGTTCCAGTACAACATATGGAATTGAATACTTAATATTCCAAGATGACAGACCAAATATCAAAGTCTCTCTTGAATAAGGATGCTCATATGCTAAACAAAATGGATTGTGTGATCAAATGAGACAACCTCAAGGTTCCTTCTTCTTGTGCGATTTCACTAAGTTTTATTATGTGATATGTTGGTTATCACAAAGCGACAGGGTTCAGGAAGCTATTCTACTCATAAAGTGCAAGAGATGATGAACATATTTGTGACTCTACTAGACTCAGATTAGCCATCTACATCAATAGAGCAATCTCCTTAGGTAAATGTAAGATGTTCAACCTACCACAATTGCATTAACACCATCCATCGATTCATATCAATGTGCAAGCAATAATCATAATTAAGTTCATAAATATGCATTAAAGTTACAAGCAGCAAGCAGCTAGTGGTTTGGTCTAAGCGAGTTCCCCAAAGATGCATCCAAAATATCGTCCACTCGACTACTTTAACTTCTACTTGAAACAAAATCTACTCAATGTGAGGACATGTAGATGTTAAGTTTGTAGCTTCAGTTGGATTGATTTGATCATGAGATACATTGTTGATGGTGAATCATCATTTAGACAAACATTCTTATATATATATGGTCATTTATATTATTATTATTATTATCTAATGATGATTAACCATAGAGACATGTCTCTTCATGAGACATGTCTCCTCCTCTCATATTTATAAGTCTTCAAATTTGCATTTGGAACAGCTCAATCACAATGGCAGTGTTATTACATTTGCAGAAAACGATCCTAGATAATTCAACATGGTATCAGAGCTAGGTTGCAAATGCAATTATAAACGCCATAGGGAATGTAAGCAAATATCATATATCAAATAGAAGATAAGAAAACATCTACTCAGCAAGGGAGAAATACTTAAGCAGACCCATGAAGACATTACACAGTTCAGAAGGAGAGTAGTTTATGTCTACAAAATAATTCCGGAAACTTTGTTATTCCATCCATTTACAGATATATGTAATCTCCTTACGGTAGGGCATCTACATAGGACACTGTACAGTAGCAGTTTGATGAAATTGAATAATGACAATTACAACTGGCAACAAGTATAGAAAGCATGTACAGACAATGGAATGGTCAATCAATTCACATATCAACATCCACAAAAAGGATTAAGCAATTGTAACTCTCCCACTATGGATAGCACCTACTCAACAAAAGGCTATGAAGATGTTTGAATCAACAAATATTAGTGTTCAGTTGCAGTGATAAAAGGAAGGGATGGACAATAAAGGGGAGAATAAAAGAATTCCATTGAAGAGATATGCAACATCAAACATAGACAATAACAATATAAGGAACTTAATCATTTTTCCAATATGTAAGTTCATAGCCGATCGTCTTTGAGGTCTAGATCCGTATGTATTGGAGGACTCAATATTACAACAATTTATGTACCCCCAATAGTAAAATGGAGGGACAAACAAAGTACATGGTAGAAAATTATATTTCCAAAAGTCCTTAACCAGCGAAAAGGAAGAGCACGTGATATTGGTAGTGAGGTAGCATGTATCCGCGCAATCTAGTACCAAGTACGCCATTTGGGAGTAGCGGTGAAAATATACGATTGTGAATTCATCAATACTGAAACCCTACCATGGCTGAGGAAGACTCGAGTTATTCGACAACTCCAAAATAGAAACATATTACTCTAAACTCTAAAATGTATCAGCAGTTATGTGAACCAACAGAGGAAACCCGATGATGGGTCAAGGGAGCATTCTCCAACACTTACGAGCCTTGAAAAGTAGTGTATGGGTGCAAATGTTTACTGTGTTGACACGAAGGCAATCAACATCATACAATAATCAAGGGTTGTGCTTCACAACCAGCCATTTGCATTTTTTTAAATGTTTTGCAATAACTCTTGTTTCCATTTTAATATTGTATAACGCGTTGCTGCCTAGAGTATATGTTGCGCCAATTCATAAACAATACGTGACCAAGGATTTAATTGAACTGCTCAACAAAATTGTTTCAAAAGGTTGCCATTTAATTGAAAAGACCAATTAAAGACTGCTTGGGCAAGAAATTTCAAAGGAATGTGGTTTCACAATATGTCTTGGTTACAGAATGTGAACTTATAGATTTGTTGAAAAGTTTTTTTTTTTTTAAATGGAAAAACATTCAAGCAAGTGTATTGAATTACAAGTGTGAACAAGTTGTACACTGCGAATAAGGAATTGTCAAGTCAGATATTTTGAAAGGGGTAATATCTTTCAAAGAGAAGACTGAGGAGTAATCACACACATCTAGCGTCCAACACATCAACAGATCAAAGAAGAGTCAATTCATTGTTTTCAACAGTCATACGAAAAAGACATTCAAAGGCAGAAAACAATAGTATTGGGCCCCTATAGAATGCAACAGAGCTTACAGAATTGGGGGATAGTCAAGTCAGTAAATAAATAACCATAACCGACATCCTGTTCAGTATATTATGCAGTGAACACCACATAACAAGAATCAAAATCATCAAAAAAAAAGGAAATGAGGTCATAAGCGTTCAGGATATAATTAAGATCAGACAAGGAAAGACATGAATTTCTAGAGGAGAGAAGTGTAATAACAAAGAATTTCCCAAAACATCAAAGGGGACTATTAAGTGAACTAGAGGAAGATAGTGAATTAAGAAAGCATTCTAAAACTTAAACACTGTTCAGAGAAGGAACAAGGATTTGAGGATGGTATTAGCAAATAATGGGACCGAAACATAAGAAAATCAGAATCACCGTTCAAACAAGGAATAACGAAGGAAGGGAGATTATAATGCGATCTAGTCTCCCAAGTCCGGTCAGCAGCAATCCACAATGGAGCTAGTGGAAAATTCTTTTTGCTCTACATCTAGCCATCACAATTTAGTGTAAAACAAATTGGCAGCCTTGGAAGAGCAAGGCAACATCTCTTTGTTGAAGACGCCATAGAAACGCTTTTAATTGCAATCGTGGCAAATGGAGATGTTGGTGTATCAGCTTGAAACGGATATTGTTATGTAACTTCCCTTGTTGAAAAAAAAAGTGGTTCGAGTTCATGCTTGCTGGAAGTAATAAAATGAAGATTTGAATGAAAACTCATATCAATTATGCATAACCTTCAAAATGTTTGAAATACGATACACGAGGGAAAAATGATAAATATGTGTCTTTCGATATATGGTGTACTCTTCATGATAGGTTATGTATGATGATTTGTGGTTCCATGTGCTTCAAAATGGGAGCAACCAGAGGATTTCATCTATTTGATTTCCAAGGAAGTGGACCATATAAAGAAGATTTCAATGGTGATTGAAAACTCTATACAATGGAGTATGAGGGAATTTTACATTCTGGGGGGGAATAATAACATTCCCATTGCTTGACAAATGCTTAGATGGAGACATCATCTTATTTGATGCATATGGACCTTCATTGGAGCAACTTTTATCAGGGATGTTGAGATAAGTTTTACATTTATTTGGTCATTGTAGTTTCTCTCTTATTGGTAATTTGATATGTACTATAAGAGCTATTTCCTTTAATAAATTATAATGTCTCTAAGGATGTTCTTGTAGGAATAGAAGGTTAGTACTTTACACATGCTACCATATATTGTGTAGACTCAATAGTAGCTCTAAAGAAGTCGTGATTTACAATTCTTTAGTTGTTTGATGATCAAGGTAGATAAAGTGAGGCTCTTGATGATCGAGATTATGAAGTATCCTTCTATATTAGGGGGGAGTCTAATACTTCTTCAAAGGCAACGGAGGAGCTCAGAAGATTAATATTTAGAGGGAGTCTAAAAATACATGTGTATGACTACATAATTTAATGGGCCTACCCCTCTATACATCATGAGAAAGTAATGACTTGTCATCAGAAAGTTAGAAGATTGATATCAAATTCAAAAGGAGTCCGACAAGCATCCTTGGGCGAGAGAGCCTCTAAGGGAGTAACTACAAGACTTGACTTCCCAGGATCATTGTTCAAAGGGAGAATTTAGAGGTGCAATACCTTGTGAATGATATCTTCTCTATGAGAGAGAAGTTATAAGTGAAATTCCTTGTAACGCATTCTTCTCTGTGAGAGAGAAGTTGAGGTGAAAGCCCTTATTCAACCCTCTGACTTGGTTCATGGTGGTTACTATTTTGCATATGTGGATTATGTCATGAAAGGTGATGATCTTTCATTGATATATATTTGGAGGGTTGCTATTGTAAGGTGACGATCTTATCAATAGCTTGACTTGTTATCGTGACAAACGACATTAAGTTGTTGTCTTGGAGTGTCCGTAGTCATGATAATGAATGTATCATGCTCAAACTACATTAACTTGATGTCCCGGAGTGTCAGAGATCGTGATACTTGTGACATGTTAATTACTAGTTATCTGATTGACTTCATTAAGTTGTTGTTCTGGAGTGTTGGAAATCACTCATATCCTACTAGGATACCACATATTCTTTTGGTAGGCATCAAGGATTTGATGCCAATGCACATACCAAAAGAATATAAATATGATGAATATCATATGATTGATATTTTTTGTTGAAACATACTTTGGATTATATTGAAAGATAACATTTAAGTTGATGGACATATGTTGATATCCTTAAATATGTCATTCTAGGAATATCATACTGGGATGATATCTCTTCATATACTTGAGAGCATAATATGTTCTATAACAATCCTTCCTAGCTAAGAGGGAGTGTTAAGTTTGTAGCTTCAGTCGGATTGATTCAATCATGAGATACATAGTTGATGGTAAATCATCATTTAGACAAATATACTTCTATATATAAGGTCATTTATATTATTGTTAATATATTATTGTTATCTAATGATGATTAACTATAGAGACATGTCTCTTCATGACACATGTCTCCTGTCATATTTATAAGTCTTCAAAACTGCATTTGGAACAACTCAATCACAATAGCAGTGTTATTACATTTGTAGAAAACCATCCTAGATAATTCAATAATAGATACCATGCAATACTCCAAAGCCACACAAGTAATCCACCATGAAGACCAACAATGAATCAACAATTAATTTGATAGCATTATGGCAAAAATTCCAATAAGTCTCTCCCTGGGCTAATTTAATCTAATCTCAGTCTCTCATGAGTTGCAAATGAGAAGGCCTTGGTCTTTTATAGTTGTTCAATTACAATAAAGGGCGAAGATCAATTTACGATCAAGAGTCAAGATTATGCCAACACTACCCTAATCTAAACAACTACTACAAGCATTGAATGCTCATTCAATTACATAAAAACACCACACTAAAGGCCAATAAGAAAATTACAATGCTTTTGAGAACCAATGAGTAGATAGATAAAGTAGAGGCATTGGATGTCTTCCACATTTACACTTGGCATAGTATGATTGAATGTGCTTGAACACATGTAACCAGAGTGTTTTGATTGGTTGAAGATGAGTGGGTGCCACCTTAGCTTCCTTATTCAATAGACTTGATAAATACTTTTGGTGATGAGAACATATCTCATTATACTCAACATCATCAAGCCTTCAATGGTGATGGCATATTCCCAAATTGCTTCATCTTCTCAAATTTCTCCATCTTTTGAAAATCTTCTCAATGTCATGATTTTGAACTTGTTTGTACTTGCAAACTTGATGCCTCTTTCGATGTTTTGACATTGATCCTCTTGAAATCTTCGCGCACTTGGATCTATCAAAGTGAACTCAAACATCTGGAGGAACTCAAGTTGGTGATGATTCCTTTCACTTGAATTTTATTTCCCTTGTGCCAAAATTAATATGTGAATTCCACTTTGACAATCCAAATTGAAGGCACCTTCTTATTTGAAGTTCTTGAACTTGGTCTTGCAATAATCCATTTTTTGTCGGTATGATGATTAAGGATTTGCATACCATTTATGTTCCAATCTTCTAAATTGCTCCAATGATTAAATCTCGATTCAGCTCTCCCTCTAAAGTTAACTTACAAAAGCGAAAGAGAAATTTAATCAAGCTCACAAAATGATTAGTATAATCTATGAAGGAAATCTAAAAGCTTATATGATATGAACTTGCATCTAGATCAACTTTTCTTCTACTAAAGCAATTTGATCAAGAATTTTGATTTTCCCAGGGTCAGATTTTCTAATTCCTACCCAGATTTCTTCCACTAGCTCACTTTGGTTCTGATTTTTCTTTTCTTTTAAGTTTTAACCCATATCTCTTTCTTTTTAGCACACTTCAATTCTGATTTTGTTTGCTTTTTTAGCCCAGAATTCCTCTTTTACAACCTCCAAATTCTAATTTCACAAAATCAGAGATTTATCTCCTTTGAAATCCTCCACAAATCGACTTTTACTCCACAAGGATTGGTGCTCACTGTTAATAATTTGCTTCCTTTATGATCAAGTTGAGCGGCTATAGAATTTGTGGTGAAATAATGCTTTGCCCTCCTTTATATAGGTGATTTAAGGCCAAGAGACATGACCCTTGGCTGGGCTGACTTGTATATTATTTGGCCAATCAAATCAACTCTATTTGAACATTTGGATTCCTTTGATGAGGCCAACCTGTCCCTTAGCAAAGTGCAGTTGTCATTTTCAAAGATCTAAATTGCTCACGTCGTCCAACCTTACATCTTTTGAATGAAATCCATTTTGACTTCACTGTCTTTTATTTTCATTAACTCTTATTGTCCTCCTCCCTCAAGCACTCCTCATATCATGGTTTGGGCAAAGAATCTGAGTTTTGGAGATTAGCACTTGCAAGTTTTAGAAAATTCTGCCCTAAAATGGGAGATTCGAGCTTCATGCTATTTGATCTTCATTTGAATAGTGAGGCAACATCACATGATTATTTTCATATCTCAACCCATAAACCTCTCTAGACCATGGCGGTAAACATGAGTTTTGGAGATTTTGGATCTTGAATTTGGGAGAATTCCACCTTAGTTGGAGATTATACATTGCCCTCCATTTGTAATTTTCTATCAACATTCTTAACTAGTGTCAACTTGTTCCTTTCAAGCTTTCATAGAGGATTCAGACTTTTATCTCAATTTCAAAGCTCATTACTGTTAGAAAGTAAAGTTTGTTGGGTGGATATTTTGCAACCAACAGTTTTGTGTAAAATCTAGTCACAAAATAGGACGACCAGCCACAGTATGTGAAACAGTCTCTCCTACATTAAAGGGAAGACTCCCCTTCTCACTGTTCCTTGTATCAACTCAAGGTAAGCAGGAAGTTGAGAGATTTTGTAAGGGGTGTTACTAATATTCTTTCCTCTTAGCTTTCGAGAAAGAATCTATTTACCCGCAAAGTGAGTAGTGGGCAAGATGAAACCTCAAACTACACTTCTATCTAAAGTCGTAAACGGTGATACTAATAAACTACCACTAACTCTAAGGCTAGCTGAAAGCATAACAATTTGGCTCTAACTCTTGTTTTAACTTATTCTATAAGAATAATCTCTACCATTGGAGCACAAAGACTACCAAAAGTAGGAAAATTAACTATTTTTCGTGAGTATGAGATGGTAATATGAGCTATAGTCAAAGTTCCTAGTCTGTGTATTGGCACAACCGCTCCCAGTCAAAGCTTCGGCTTCGATTGCTTCTTAAATCACTATGCTCTTTTATTGAACACACAATAATAGCATGAATCAAATACAATAGGCACAAATTACAGTCAAAGCTTCTAATTTGCTATATCACAATTGCTTCTAGTCAAAGCTTCGAATCCAATTGCTTCTTTTATTCACTTTCTCCCAAATTTGTACTACACAATCAAAGTTATGTCTGCACAAATGTGGCAGAGCTTTCTTGCATACAACAAAAGATGATTTTTACAATGAGGGGGCACTCCTTTATATAGGCACCCGAGTTGAGAAAAAGATGGAGGAAAAAGTGGGAGCAACTCAACCAACTTTGACCAAGTCTAACTAGAAGAGCAACTCAACCAACTTGGCGATGCATTCCCAGAGGATAATAGGATTGAGAGTTCCTGTATTTTATGCCACTGCATTCATCTTGATAACCATGGTCTTGCGTCTTTTGATAACCTTAGACTCTCTTTGATGAATTGTTCGCTGTCATTTGAAATCTTGATGTGATCAAGCTTTTCTCATTCAAGTTGTCATGAGTTCTTTGTAAATTGACACATTCTGGATTCTTTGACACTTTGAAAACCTTCTCGATGGCGTCCGGATGTAAACTCAAAACAATTTTCCATCAGCACCTTTAAATTTTTTCTTTTTTTTCCTTTTTTTTGAAGTGAAGTGCTTGGTGCATGGGAATGCGTGCAAATGAGAACTTTTGACTTTTGAAAAGTGACTTGGGCTTTCAAGATGTCATTGTACGGAAAATGGATTACATGTAAATGCAACATGTGAGGAATGGAAAGAAAGATGACATGTGAATGCGGATAGAGAATGAGTTGTAAGTGTGGATGGCAGAAAAGATGAAATGTGTAATAACACGAGAAATGGAATAACATGTATTTTCTTATGGAGGTGTAAGTGCATATGGAAGGAATGAATGCAATGTGCCTTGAGGCGAAGTGAGCTTTTATAGACATCTTTGAGGAAAGGTGAGGTCCAAGTATATGGGAATACATGCATGTGACATTTTTTGACTTTTCAAAAATTGACAAAAGTCAATAATGGGTTCTGGAGATGCAATTACACGTAAGACTTTTCATGTAATCGTGTCGTGTGAGTGAATGCGGAAAGCGAGATGAGTGAAAATGGAAGTGGAAAATGAGATTACATGCACGTGTGAATGGTGGATGGGAATACATGTAATCGCATTTGAAGAATGAGATGTGAAGTGTTGTGACATGGAAGATGGAAATAGAATGTGATGATGCTTTTGCATGAAGTGAAGCAAGAACAAATTCTTGGGAAAGAACTTGTAACTTCTCCAAAATGAAGAAAAAACGAAAAGCAAACAACAAAAAACAAGCACAAAACAAACACATGCCTTTGGTCTTAAACTCAAACATGTCAACAAGCAAGTTTTTTTCAAGTACAAATTCGAATTTGGAATATGGGGAAATTCCAAAAGTGTGAAAATGAGAGTTTTCATCATTTTTAAAGGCAAAATGCACTTTTCATGGCATATATATGAACAAGTGTGCAATAACAAGCCATAATATGCATGGAAATAGCAAGATGAGCATGAATTGATGAGCAAGTTTGAAAATGTCCACTCACTTGAAGGTTATGAGCCAAAATAGCAATAATTATAGACTTTGAAGACCAATTCTCTCCCAAATCCAGATTCTCAAACAATAATTTGACTTTTTCCGTACTTGCATTCAAAAATATTAATGAGCAATGAAGGGTCCAATTTGACATGAAATTGTCAAATAAATGGCCTCCAAAGACAATAACATACATTAAAACTCAAAAACGACCCCTCTTGATCAAAGATATGGGTTGGAAATGCCATTTCCTGAGTTTTTTGAACAAAAACGTGACTTTTTAATGCAAAAATCTGGGCTGTTTTAGCAAAAACGTAGCCAAAAAATGCATGTTTTGGGTCTTTTTTGACTCATGAATGCACAAACAACTTCCCCAAATGCTAATACATGGATCCAAATACAAAAAAAAGTGACTTAAAAACATATAAAAGTTGATTAAAACCCCAATTTTCTGGGCATTTTTAGTGAAAACGTGATTTGTGAAAGGCGTAAAACAAAAACGTTTTGGCTTCCAAATACCAAAACATGAGCCAAGATGCAATGCAAACCACTAAATATGACAAATCGATTCCTATTTGGGCCAAAATGTGAGCCAAAAATGGTATTTTTTGAAGATTTTTTCAAAAACGTGCTCTAGGAAGGAGTTTGAAAAAACCTTTTTTAGCAAGATAAATCTATTTTCACTATTGAAAAACCCATGGCTAAGCAAAAACGACCCTAGTAGAGAAGATTACGTGAAAAACCATTAAGTAAATCTCCGACAATCTTCAAAAATGGGTTCTTGGGGGCTCTTTGAATGTGTTTTTCCAAAAACGGGTTTCTAGAGGGCAAAAACATGAACTTTCATTCAAAACGCACATTTTAGTGTGCAATGCATATATTAAAAACATGCCAAGATGCAAATCGCACCTTTTCATGGTCATTGCATGTTTTAAAAATCCCTCCATAGTGCAAAACACACCTTTGGGAGTGCATGCATATTTTAAAATATGCTTTTAGCTTAAAACTCACCTTTTTGGGGTGATTACATATTTTAAGTGAAAACTCACATTTTAGATGCAATAGCATATTTATGTTATAAAACTCACCTTTTTGATGTCATTGCATATTTTAAGTAAGTTATATGCAATGGCATCAAAAAGGTCCACTTTTGATACTTTTACATGCAAAGACATGAAAATATCCACTTTTGATGGAATTATGTTTCTAAGTTGAATTTTATATGTAACAACATGTAAAAGGTCCACTTTTGATGGATTTTACACGTAATGACATGTAAAAAGTCCACTTTTGATGACTTTCAAGTGATTTAAAAGGCATATGTCAATTTAAATTCTTTAAAATATTACTTAAGTAGGACATAAATTATATTTATATCATATTAATAATATAACATGCACATATCATTTAAAAAGTAATATTTACTAGAGCATTCAATTTAAATGCTAAAAATTAAATTGAACTATATAGTTAATATAGTCACTTAAGTGAAAAATCAAAAAGTAAACTCAACTTAAAAATATAACATAAAGTGCACTATAGTTACTTTAAGTGAAAATTTAAATGACAAAGTAACTTAAAAACATAACATAAAGTGAATTTAAGTTATATTTTCTTAGAAGTGAAAATCAAATTAAAAATATAACATGATATTTTTAATTCATGTTGTTGCATCAAAAAGGTACACTTTTTGGGCACTAAAACGATCATATCTCTTGACTGACAACTCCGATTAAGCTCTAGGTTAGATCAAATCGAACGAGAAACCGAAAGCCATGACGAGAGCAAGACCAAAGGACTAAAAACTAACAAACACAAACTCAAAAACAAAGAAAAGGATGATGAAGGCCTAAAAAATCAAACATAGTCTCGACAAACAGAGAAACGAAAAAGACTTGACGAAAGCCTTCAATAAAAGAGTCAATTATATGTATTGGTACTGATTGGTTGATCAATACTAACCAATTAAATAATGAACTAAACTCACAGAAATGCGAAACTAATCTGAAAAAGTTTTGTACTATTACCTACATTTTGTGGTGACAAAATGCAAGACAACAAAGTCCACCAATATAATTGAGACGGGAGTGAACCAGTTATATGCTTTAAACAACTTTTATCAACTTTAACAAATCTGAAACATGTAATCAAAAGATGTAGCAACCACAAGATAACAACCATGTAATGTGACACAAGATAAATTAATTAAGGAAACCCTTGATCAGAGGGAAAACCCCGAGATGATGTAATAATATAGTAGTTCCTTGTGAAAGGATGTGACCCTATAAGAGTCAAATAACTACAATCAGTAAATATGAGTTCCTATTAGGAGACTTTGAATCTATGCCAAAAGATCCCAACCCTGTTAGGAGCTCACAGGAAGACAACTAAACCCACTGTCCAAATTGCTTCAGAACTATTCTCACTAAACAATTCAGAATAACATATCCAAAAGAAATGAACTGACTAAAACTGCAACTAATCTTTGCCAATGTAGTTCCTTTAAAGTCCACAACTTATCCTCATTATCAAACACTTCTCTGACCTTCACAAATTCGCATTCAATACTTGCATAACATTATATCAATAACATATGACTGCATATAATGATTTCCAACCAAGAAAACATATTACCTTTATACCAAGTCCTAATGACAAATTGAGTCAGCCTTAATGCTTTCCCAATGTACAATGAATAATATTGGACCATCCTAAGATATTACATTTAGGTTCCACACGTTACAAAGCATATTGCATCAATAATACAACATAGTCGGCCTCCAAGGAATAAGCTGCACATTATCCTTCACAAGTTTCCACAGAATGAAGACCAAATTCCACCATCTCGAATAGAGCATCACGAACATGTCTCTTACCAAAATCCAAGCCCACTGAACAAGCATCAACCTCACCAAAAAGATACAACATGAGCAACATCATACAATTTCTTGCAACCAGTCTTCAACAAAATTCCTATAACTCACTGCCAACTTCATAATTCCTTTCATGCTCTTAGCCATAGCATCTGTAAGCATCCACAGACATACTGCTAACCTCGTTGAAAGCAATTTAGCACCCAGATTCCGCGTCGACCAAACTTGTCTTGGCAACTCTGCCAGGATTGTCCAAAAAGTTGATATGTTGACATCAATGACAAACCAAGTCATGAATGTAACACAAGCACTCAATCATCTCCCAAAGCATAGTGACAATCTTAATAAGACATTCATGCCAACAATCTCCCCCTTTGGCATTGATGGCAACATATGATGAAAAAACATCAAAGTTCCAAAAATACCAAAATATATATTTAATCATCTACATTTACTCCCCCATTCATGTTGCTCCATGAATGTAAAAGTACATCTCTTCCTCATAGATATAGACAGGTTGTAAAGACTTTTTCATGTTCTAATTTCCCCCATTGATCAACAATGTTTTTTCTTGTATATCTCTCCCCCATTGACATAAATGACAAAGGTGTAATTATGCCAATTCTCAAAGTTCAATCATCTCCAATACAATTTGAAAAAGCTTTCCAAGTGTCAAAGGTGTAATTATGCCAATTCTCAAAGTTCAATCATCTCCAATACAATCTGAAAAAGCTTTCCAAGTGTCAATAGACAATATTAAACAAAGCTCAAGAGTTCTCAGTAACTCTGCCCAAAGTGACTACTACACCAAGAAAGCATCAACAACACACAATCTAGATGCCAGAATAAGCTCTGAATATACTAGACTAATGCAATCCTCCATCAATTACTCTAAAGAAGATTGAAGCATAACCCCAAGCAGACCTCGCAAGTACTCAAAAGTATCCTTAGCCAAAGGTTTTGTAAAAAAAATTTTATCTGCTCCTTTGTGCTAACATACTCCAATCTGATCTCTTTCTCTACTACCTTTTCTCTGAAGAAATTATACTTTATTGCAATGTGCTTAGTCTTTGAATGTAATGCTGGATTCTTTGACATATTAATTGTCCTTGTGTTGTCACAATGAATGATAATAAGTTCTAAAAATTAAATACAATGTCTTGTAGCATCTGCTTCATCATATCTTTCCATCAATGTCAAAGGGGAAGATTGTTGACATCAATGCCTAATGGAGATTGCTAGTATGCTTTGGGAGATGATTAAGTGCTTATGTGTTGCATTCATGACTTTGGATTGTCGTTGATGTCAACATATCAAATTTTTGGTAAATTTTGGTAGAGTTGCAGAGACAATTTTGTTTGGCGAGGATTCGGGTTGCTGATTTGCTTTCAACGGGATTATCAGTGTGTTCATGGATACTTACAAATGCTATGGCTAAGAGCATGGAAGGATTTATGAAGTTGACAGTGAGTTACAGGAGTTTTGTTGAAGACTAGTTGCAAGACAGTATGCAGGAAATTGTATGTTGTTGTTCGTGTTGTATCTTTTTGGCAAGGTTAAAGCTTGTTTAGAGGGAAAGGATTTTGGTCAGAGACATGTTCATGATGCTATGTTCAAGATGGTGGAATTTGGTTTTCATTCTGTGAAGATTTGTGAAGAATAACGTGAGGGTTATTCCTTGGAGGTCCATTGTGTTGTATTATTGATGTAACATGCTTTGTAAGGTATGGAACCTAAATGTAATATCTTACGATGGTCCCATATTATTCATTGTACATTGGGAAAGTCTCAAGGCCAACTAAATTAGTCATTAGGGCTTGTTATAAAGGGATATGGTTTTTTTGGTTGGAAATTTTCACATGTAGCCATGTGTTATTGATGTAAGATAATCCACAGTTTTGCAAATTTTCACAAATGCCACAATTTTGCAAATTTTGAAGTTTTGTTATACTTAGCCAATTTTTCCATATGTTGCCATCAATGTCAAAGGGGGAGATTGTTGGCAATTTGGCTAAGAATAATTACAAGGGTTGTCATTTATGGCAACATATTACTAAGTTTGAGATGGCAGAACTCATAATGAAGTTTGGAGTAAGTATACTTAGAATGTCTAAGTATAATATTGGTTAACTAGGTAACGGACAGATAGTTTTGTTCAATGAGCTTAACAAGAAGCATATAAGGTTTTGCAAGCTTAGCAGAAGATAGTACAGACATTATAAAATATGTGGTTAAGGCCACTAAAGGTTATGTTATGATTTGCATGAGTTTTTGAAGGATTTCCAGTGAGCGGGATATCAGCGCAAATCTGGGCATCTGGCAGAACATTGAGTTTTTGGTTAAGGAATTATCTTGGCTTGACAAAATTATTACTTAAATTACTTAACAAGTTAGGAATGACATCCTAGATGTTAAATCTCACGTGGCAAAAGCTATTTTGAAGATTTGATAATGTGCAAGGAAACTTGAGGCCGATAGATCAAAGTTTTTGATATAAAGAAGACTATTCTTTTGTTTAGCGAAGATGCCAATTGTATTGTAATGATATGATTGCTATATGCGCACTTTGTATGTACTATATAGATGTGAAATTGATGATATCAATAGAGAAGAGTAGTTGTATTAATATTTTGTGAAGTGGAATTACAAGGACAAATCAGATCTTGAAGATATTAGCATTGTTGCAGTTTTGTATGTATTCATATAACTTGTAAAGTTATATATGCACATTTGGGCAGTGGACTCAACTTGTACTTTGCATTGTAATTACAACTCCTAACAGGGTTGAGGCTTCTAACAAGGCCCAATCCTCTAACAAGGACAAATACACTATGCAGATGTAATAGACTCCTAACAGGGTCAATATCTTTCACAAGATACTTTTGATTAGTGGATTACTTTGTGGGTACCATCCCCACCAAGGAATTAACAAAACATGGTGTTACAAGTTTCACTATGTTGTGCATGGTTTTACTTTTTAGTTTACTGTTATATGCAAGTTTAAGATTTGTGAATGATATACATAGTTGGGGAGAAAGTTATTTAGAGCATATAATTGACTCAACCCCCTCTCCACCATCGAGATATATTGGTGGACTTCACTTTCTAGCAATTACATCATTATTGAAGTCATGAGAGAAATCCTAAGATCTTGGGATTAGTGACCCTAATCATGAACAAATTATGCCCAAGGATGAAGCTAAAGCATTGAAGCCTCATCAAATACTCATGATATGGCAAAGTTATAGAAGGAATTGAATATTTGGAAATTAGAAATCCTAACAATGGGCGGATTGCACCCAATCTCAAGGTCAAAATTGACTTTTCATGAGCTTCAAACTCCCCTTCTACTCTTCCTAACATTGTTCCATATTCGTCAATGGCAATTCTTGGTTTGTGATTTGCACTTGGAGATGATAAAAGCTCATATTTAATCTGATTCTAAGTTGCCAGTTTGGATTTTGGTTCGAATGCGGGTTCGACATTCGGGTTCAAAATTTGATCCAAAAAAATTGGGCTAGGTTCGAGTTCATTTTGGGTTTGTCCATACAAGAATTTTTTTTTGTTTTATATATATATATATATATATATATATATATATATATATGCTGCAGCAAACCAGTTCATACACCACTATGCTAATCTGAAGCAATTTAGCAAATTCAACCACCACATTTATTAATGATTTTGTTCGAATGACATGACAAAATGTCAAAATATACCACCATATCAATGTTTCAGTTTAAAAACTTTAAAACAACAATGTCAAGATTACTAACCAATAATCAGTCATAGACTCATATGTGATCAAATATCAATGTATCATCAAAAATCATCAAAGAATTCTTCATCATTAGGCAGTTGCTGATTAGAAGCACAATTAGTGCCACTAGCATCAGCAGTCTCAACCATAGTCTCAATTGTAGCCTCAAGATGAGCTCCATTAGTATTGTGTATCTCAGGATCACCATCTTCAATTGCAAGTACATCAAAATGGACTTCCAACTCGGTGGTCTTTGGTTCGACATCCCACTATTTTGTCTCCCCCTTTTTGTATGTATTCTGTTTGTGAGTTGTGAGCCTCAAGTTTGAATGCACAAACACCAAGTTATCTGCTTTCTTGGAGTTTAGTCAGTTGTGTTTTATTGAGTGGATGAAGTAGTATGTACTCCAATTCCTCTCAGATAATGATGAACTAGCAACCTATCAAGATTTGCAAATTTACCAACAAGAAACTAGAAATTGGAATTTCAAATATTTACCAACAAGAAGCTAGAAATTAGAATCTTAAGATTAAAAAACTTACATGTGATAAAATTTTGATGGCAATGGGATACAAGTGTTGGTATCTTTGTCCATGGAAGTACCACCATTGATGAGCATCAGCATTGTTTTTGTCTTCAAGAGCATCAGGTCCACAATCATCGGTGCTTGCAAAATTCATACATTCAGACCTCACTACAGGCCGTAAGTGCTCAGGAAAGAGTCTTCGAAGGGCTATCTTGTACCTTTGAGCAACTTTAGGATCTCTGTATGGGGGAACTCTAGTGGTACTCCCCTTGACGACCGATTGACTATAGAACCTAGGGCTCAATACAAAGGCAAGTAGATGCAAAGGGGTTATCATTTTGTTCCATCTCTCTACCATGATTACATGTAGCTCCTTGAAGAACATTTCCTCAGGATCTTGCTCTTTCTCATTTATGATATTTCTAATATCCTCAATCATGGAGTCAATGCCATCATATCCTCACCCAAGCAAGGCCTATCCATGTCAATGTATTGGGTCATGCTCAATATAGGCTCAGTGATCTTCAGAAGGTACTCAGTATGATCTCACCAAGATTCATTTAGTATCAATCTCCTTATGGCAGTTGCCTTGACACTATTAGATTGCCTCCATACGCTCCAATTAGCACTAGTTACCATTTTGGTCAATGCGTCTTTAACCTTGATAAGGCGCCTCAAAACAATTGTGTTGGAGGCAAAGTGGGTCTCAACAACCTATTTTAAAATCAAAAAAGTAATAGATTAAAATTTTGAAAACATTGAAAGTTTACTAAAGTGGTTAGATTTCTAAAACATGTTTAAATTTTAAATAATTCAACTTACCTTCAAGAGCTCCAATTTCGAGAATTATCTGAATGTGGCTTGCATATATGGTGGATCATGACAAACATTTGGATCTCTTGTGCCTCTTCATACATTTTTTTATCCACTCTACCTTAGTGCCAATTTTTTGCAGCATTAAGTTTAGCGAGTGCACAACACAAGGTGTCCAAAAAATATGTTCATACCGCTCCTCAACTAATAAGCCGACAGCCCCACAATTCTTCGCATTGTCGGTTATCACTTGAACAACATTATGAGGGCCAACTTGCTCGATAGCTTGGATGAGAATGTTTGCAATGAAAAGACCATCCTTTACCTCTCCTTCACAATCCACAACTTATAGAAACATCGCACCTCTTGTAAACACTACAAGAACATTCACCAACGAACAATTCATTGCATCTTTCCATCCATCTAATACTATTGTCACACCTGTTTCGACCCATGAATCCTTGATGGGCAACATGGCATTCTCTACATGCGCCGCCTCTTCATCCAATAAAGTGGTATGTACCTTCTCATAACTAGGGCCCTTGAACCCATTTGGAGCCTCATTAATTGCCCTCACCATGTATTGCCAATACCGTGAGTAAACAACATTAAATGACAATCCATTTGCATAAATGCATCTGGCTATGGCTTGATCAATAATGTCTCTAGCTTCATTTTGGAATGATGATTCCAAGGGTCCTAGTACTCTCTTACTTACAATCTGTTGTTGAGGACACAAGAATGGATGGCCCTTTGCAGGTGGCTCACTAGGAGTGGTAGTTGAAGACATAGATGATGTTTTTCCTTTCTTTAAAGGCCTGCCACTTTCCAATGGATGTGAAGAATTTGCCCTCCTAGCAGCTTCATCTGCTTGCTTCTATTCTTGAATATATTTGTTTACGATGTGATTTGGAAGGAAAGTTTTAGGTGGCACTTCATTTACTGTTGGCTTTCCAATACAAAATTTGGTGCCTTTTTGAGGAATAAAGCACAAATGTGTTTTTACTTTACTATAAGAGCTACTAAATTCCTCTCTGCAGTGGCAACAAATCCACACATAACCTCCTCCACCTAGCATCTCTTGAATCATTTGCACATGTTTCCAAAGTGGGGAACATCTGTCGCTTTTGAAGTTGGGGTTATTGGCAACAGAAGCACTTGCAACCATTCGTCAAATCTACAAAAAAAATACACAACAAATAAAACAAAAAATGAAAAATGAAAAAAGCTCATTTATGTACACAAAGTTACAAATTGTCAAACTATAATGGATAGTTAATAATAAGCATCTCACAGTAACTTCAGAATGAATAAGCTAAAACCAATTCAAATCCAAGAACCTAAAAAACAATGAACAATTTCTCTTAAATTTCTACTATCATAGTTAAATTTCTCTTAAATATAATATATATTATATGCCAAGATTCAAGAACAATTTAAGAGAAATATGAAACTATCTTGCATAAACAACTATCAACTATCAAATAGTAAAGTGAAACTATGATGCATAAACAAGAAGTTGCATGCAATATATCATATTTCCTTGCCTCTTTTTGATCTCAAGAGTTGGAAAAGAAATCATTGACTCTCAGCTGTTAAACAGAAAACGCATACACAAACTAAGTGTTCACCTAGATCCAATGAGTGCTAAGTGTTCCATTTATTCTCATGGGAGATGGATTCATGTTGAATCACTACCCATGAAACATGGGTCAATGAGTTTGACTCAAAAATCACACAGTGAAATCCTGATAGCAATATCACAACATACACAAATTGCTAGAAGAAGCAGAAATAATCGCCTCGGATCATGGGTCTTCCTCAGCCTCCATTCTTAGAAGAAACCGTTGCCCACTGTTTCCTCAAATCACAAGTCTTCCTCAGCCTTTGTTCTCAGAAGAAACTATTCCATATTGCCTACGTTGCAAATAGCTCTCAATACAGGCGGCATAATAATACGAGCATTAGTAATAATAAGCCTTTAGTGTTGGGTCGATCATGCACATAAATGAAATTATAATAAAGTTCTAAACAAAAATGCCTTTTCCGGATTATTAAAACATAAAAAAGTCAATGGTTTTTGTCACCTGCCCAAAATTTGCATTAAAGTCGCAGCCATTCTTCTCGAGCTTTTCCATCAACCATGGCATTCACTGGAAATTCTTCAAAATTTGTCCAGGGTGTGAAATACAAAACCCACGGGGAATTTGACAGGCAAATCACAAATTTGACAAGAACCAGGACCGAAAGCAAATGAGCCACAAATCGAATGTCGAATTTACTAGGTGAGGGACGAATATGGTAACTTAGATCTGATTTCTCTCCATTTTTGCTCAAAAAATATTTCATCAAACCTTCCCCTCAAACATTTTTTCACCCTTTGGATCAATTTTGAGTTGATAACTTTCATTAAATTGTCCATTACAGCTGGGCAGATTTTTCAGATTTCTAGGATTATCCTAGGGCGTAAATCCTAAGTTTTGAAGATTCCTCACACCCCAACATTGCATCTTCCATTTTGTGTTAATTCGAGCTCAAATTCATGTTTGAAAAAGACTTTCAAGGCTTACTCTCCATAATTTTCAATCTCATTTGCATTTTTAGTTGGCTGAAAGTTCATTGTCATAAGAGTTCAATATATTTTCATCTTCACTCTTCGTCATCTTTCTTCAAGATTTCAGTTGGGTTCATTGTCAGCTCAACATTCCCATCAATTTGGCATCAAATTTCACCAAGGCTGCCTTCAATCTTGGACAGGGATTTTCAAGGGCCATAAATCCTAAAATGTTGAGGTTTCCCATCTACTTAAATGTCGAAAATTTTGATTTCTCCCCCTACTTAGTTTTATCCATCAATTTTGAGTCCTTGCTCAACTTTCTAGTCTCACAATCCTTTGTTAATTTGTTCTTTCCAATCAAATACTTTGACATTCACACCCCACTCCACACTTGATGGTGATTTTAATTTTCAACTCCAATACTTGATTAGCTCTTGCTCTCTTTCACTCTTGAGGCTTGACTCCTTGAATAGATCATAGTGGTCAAACTAGACTCTCTAAACTAGAAACCTAAAGTAAGACAACTTAGACAACTACTCTACCACCAGGTAAAAAGAGGGAGGCCCCATTTCCAATGTGGCAATGGCGTGAAAACATCAACAAGGCCCTTGTTGCTATAGCCTCATTTGATCAATAAATTATATATGATGTTTTGTTTTACTCTCTCGGGAAGAACCGGTAGTGCATAGTCATCTCCCTTCTCCTTGATGCTAGAAATTCTTTGTTTTTACTATGGGCATTCATCATTAAGGTGCTTGCTTCTAGATGTGGTGCAAAAGAAACCCATGATTTGCACAACCTCGTCTTATTTCTTTTTTGCTTGCAATGCATCCATTTACGTGATCATGATATTGATAATGTTAATCTTCATATCTTCCAACAAGCATTTGAATTCAACTTTCATTACTCCTCCAACAGCTTTTGTCCATTATAGGATAGATTCTCACTATATTTTGGCCTTCTTCAACATTGCTCGAGTAGTCAGTGGACAACTTGCAGATTTTTCCTCACCCATGATTTCCATTGCCTCTAAGCAATCTTCACAAATGTCTTTCAAGAAGATGAACTTACTAAACTTTCTTCGTCCAACCCATTTTGTCTAGATCATTGAAAGTTGAACTAAAACCACTTTGTGTACTCTACAGTTATGCAACATTAGGAACATTTCTTCTCTAGAATCCCTCCCCTTGTAGTAGGATTTGCTCTTCTTTAAACGCTTATTTTCTATTACTATCTAGATTTCTAGACAACGCCTTGAGAAATTCTTCCACAACTTGCAAATGTTACCTCCTATGAGAGTTTATGCCTCAAAGTAATTGTTATATATGCCTCTTAACCACTCCTTGCAATCATCCAATAACTGTTCTTCTCTTTGCATTATTCAGAAAATTTCTGGGCACTTCTTTAAAAAATTGTCATTCCTGCCAAGGGTTGTATACTTCAAAGTAACAGGAAACAACTTCAATCCCTATGCACGAACTTTCTAATCATAACTTGTACATGGAAAATCAAACTAGAAGGTGTCTACATCCTTAGTGGCACTCCCATGGAAGTGTGCAGGAGCTAAAAGAGAAGTTGTCTTCACGGGAGCATTACTACTGGATGTCACAGTTGGAAATTGCTAGTTTCATTTCAGGGTTTTCTGCTTCTAGTGTGCGCTCGCCCATTACTTCTACCCATGGGGTCCAGTAAATAATAAATGAAGAAGGGCAAGGCCAATATTGTCTCTTTGGAGTTTCCTCAAAATTTCTCCTTAATTGCTAGCAAGATGCTTAAGAAGCAACAGGACTTGTAGCGTTTAATGGCTTTCTCATTGGATGAGTTACAAGTCATGGAACCTCAACAAAAACAGACTTATTTCTGAAAAAATCTTACCATGACTGTTAAAACCATCTTGTTTGGCTTCTTGTTCAGCTATAGCCTCTTCAGCTATAGAGATAACTCCACAGTCTCTTCATCTGGCAACTGTGATTTGTTCAGCAGCTTTGACAAAGTACTCTTTTTGTATTTTCAGTAGCAAATTAAGAACTTTTCATTGATAAGTCAACAATGGAGGATTTACGGCGACAAGGTGTTCAATGTTCCATTGTTTCTACTTGTCCATTGTTCAGTTATTTTCTTTGGTTATTAAATACCATACTCTTGCATCCACATTTTTTGTTTTTGGAAGAAAATATCCTCCATTATCTCTCCTATAATTCATGCATCTAGTATGACAGCTTTCACAAAATATCACACAAAGGTAAGAAGAAAATGAATGTTCACATTGTTCCCAATTAAACCCTACAATGCCAGACTCAAACTTCACTGAAGGAGAAACTAATGTTGTCCTCAACATATATCCTCAAAAATGGTGTCAAGAAGTGCTAGGCACGCTTATATCGTTCTGATATAAGAATGTTGATCTTTCGACCAAGTGTAAATAAATCAAATGTAAGACGGAAAGTCCTACTTCAAAATGAGCTTAGTATATTAAATGCAAATCTAATTTATAACAGAAAGATTTGAAGAGAGTCATATGATCAGATAAAATACTCATTTGAAATCATTTCAAACTTAATAAACTGAACTGTAAACTTCCAGGAATCAAATCAAAATAGTAATAACAGGCATTTCTCATTATTAATTATCATATTTGAAATGATAAACCAACTATGACAACCACAGCAAAATTATGATTAACTATTCAACTCAGATATACGAAAATAAGCATCACATGCATAAACTAGTAAAAAACATAGGCTATTCAACGACTCTCATATGCAGGCACCTTCTTGGTCATACCAATTCTTAGATTAAAAGCTCACTCTTCCCACAAAAAATATCATAAAAATGAAAAGTCTTCTTGGAAAAAATGAAGCATTGAGCTTCTGAAAAGATAAAGATCTGACTACTAGATTAGGTTACTACATGTCTATGACTAATTATATGGGCACTAATAAAGGGGTTTGGCTATACTATGCAATAGAGAATGCAACTTTAACTAAGAGGCAAACAACTTAATTACAACTTGTTACAACATGTATCTGCTTTGTCTTTCTGGAGCACTAGTGGTTCTCCACTTTGGCATTTATTAAACAAGCATCTCACAACCAATTAGACTTTTGTGTAATAAGTAAACTCCTTTGGAACCTTTCTTTGAGGCATACTTTTATTGGCATGTTGTTGCTAGAAACATGTTTGACATTGCAAAGTGAATCATTTAACATAGTGGTTGTGTAGCACAACAGTTGGTTGTTCTAAGATAGCTCAGCAACTACCTTGCGAGACAGAATCACCTAACACACTAAGATAAGCCTATTGGGTAACAGAAATAGTAGCTTGTCCAGCAAGGAGTTAGCTTGCATATCAAAGCAAAATGTCATAGTTGAATGTCTGTCATGTGAATTAAAACAAATTATCATAGATATCTGTCTTGTGTAGCAAAAGAAATGATTTTCAATATTAGAAGCACACAAAAGAAACTGTACAAAACTACTTAACCAAACCAATATCTTTCCCAAGCACCGTTCGGTGCTCCTGTTGTTGGCAGTTGCCCTGTTTGTATGCTTTCAGTCCCTTAGACCCTCTTTTGGTCTCTTGTTGGACATTAATAAATTTATCTTACATTAGCTTATCATGTGATTAGTTTATTTTTAAATTTCCTGCTTAAAAGAGCAATCAATTCATCTACAATAATCCTAGCAAAAGATTGAAATCACTTCATAGGTATAGAGATGGCAATGAGTTTAACACAAGGGTTTTAATGAATAAAATACATGCTTCAGGGATATAAATCAAGGCCATAAAATAAAGCCTGCTATTATTTAAGTTTTTGAGATGTTGACAACCTTCAAAATGGCTACAAAATATACAACACATTTCTAATGAATTTATACCTTGGGAAATACTTGATTTATTACTTGTAGTGCCCGCCGGGAGTTCCAACCAGAGTATCCCCGAACCAGAATATCTGCCTATGACATTATGAACAAACGCCTGAGTAAACTCAAAAGGATCATTAGCCTACTAAAAACTTTCAGAGATTTCTAATATCTTCTAATTCACAGGAACAGCACACTAAAAACTGCTAGCTAAATCACAAGCAATAATATGTACACCAAATGAAAGGCATGCACATTATACTCTGATACCAATCAGATGAGCATGACAAGTTTTTCAACGTCTATACTACCATATTGAGCTACAATTGTTTCATACACATCTTCAACAATCCTGGTTGAAGAGAATTTCTCGTGCAAAAGGGGAAAAGGAACAACTTTGGAGCATATGTACTCCTTTACCAACGATATTCACAGCTTTTCAGATATTTCTTTAAATGTACATAACTGCCACCATGTATCATACAAAAAGAAAATGTTGCAAAGTCAAAAGGGACCGAGTTCCCCATCTCTCCCAACCCCAACACATGACGAAATTACTTATACAAAAGAAAACATTGCAAAGTCAAAAGGGGCCAACTGAGAATATATAAGAGAAGAACAGATTTAAAATTATCCATGCCAGCCAATCTATGTGGTGTTTAAATCAAATTAAATTTATTTTGCTTTAAGGCTGACTCCCTTTTGAATAAAGAAAAAGGGCATGTATTTAAGGTGTAGTTACCTCTATGGAAGGGATCATCAAAACAAATGATAGATAGTGATTATCTTAAATCAAAAAGCAGCTAGTTAACAAATGACAGCTATCAACGATTCCGTTATTTCTGAAGCCAACTTAGATAAACAGCAGCAATTAGTATAAGTATAATAAGAAATGGCATGCAACACTAGGATGTAGATCACTCACCAAATCATGGGGGACTATTATACATTGGAATCAAAAAACCCTAATCTACAAGATAGATCTGGTAAGCACAACCTAGGAAGTAGGATGCCAACTCCGTATCTATGCCTTATACGGTTGAATTTGGTTGATTCCAATAAAAATTGTAAATAATCTTTAAATTTGAAATAATAAATCTGATCTATGAAAAGCAAACGCAAGGAAATAAGGATAAGAATGTGTGCTCCTTAAAAAGGAAATGAAAGATTGCACTTTGAACCTGATTTTTCCAACTGATGGAATCCTAGCTTTGCTGATTTTCATATCTAGCGACCTGGAATCTGAGACAGTCTGCACCGAAACTTCCTATTTTGGAAAAGGATAAGGTCAACCTAGTCCTTCGTGCCCTTAAGTCTGCTCAACCTACTCTGGAATGGGATATACTTGTTGACTTAGCTAATATAGGTGACCTTGAAGCCTCTGCCAGTAAGGAAACCCCTGAAACCTGCTCTTCTAAAAAATGGCAGGCAAAACCCTTATTCGCATCAAAGCCTAAAAGCCAAAACCCCTCAAGATACAATCTCTCAAACAGGCAAAGGCCAAACCGCCTCCCAAAAATAAACAAGGAACCCCAAGCCCACATGCTATGGTTACTAGGAAAAAACAAGGAACTCTTGACAACAAATTACAGGAACTTTCCATGGCAACCCATTCTATTCAAGATGTAGAAATCATAAATGTACAAAACCCCACAAGGACAAATGACTGACTCGTGAGAGAAATGAGATCATAAGAAAGGCAAAACAAGAAACAGGGTAAACAACAAGAAGTAGCTACCACTAGTGAACAAGAAAAATCACTCTCTGAAGAAGAACATGAAATTGAGGAAGAGCAAGAGGTTGCAAGGGAATTTGAGGAAGAAGACGCTACCAAGGAACAAGATACCCTTGAGAAACAACAAGAAACTTCGGTACTTGAACAAATGGAAAATCAGGATCTTGATTCGCCTATAGAAACTCAAATTGAAATAATGACAGAAACGACTATAGAGGAAGTCATACAAAAGCCCACTAAAGTTCCTTCCAGCAATAATATTTAGCACGGAAAGGTTACAACAGATGAAACTCGTCGCCTAGAATATGATACAACACAGGGACAAGATGTACTACAGGAAACAGAACTTCCTCAACTTGCAAATGCACATACTATTGCTATTATGTCTCAGCAAAATCTGAATGAGGACGCGTCAAGAACTTTTGAAGTTCCTAAAGCACAATAGTATTCATCCCATGCTCAAATTACACAATTATGGCAATTGGTTAATCAGCTTCAGGAATCCAATCAACAACTAAAGGAACAAGTACAAATGTTGTCTAGTCAAAAGGAAGTTGATACTACGAAGGTGAAAGTTACAGGGATCACATCGGTCTCTAGGAATCTAGCAGTTGAGTTCACTAGTGTAGATTGTCCACCCTGTGTGCATGAGAGGACATGCACAATCCTTCAATTGGGGGGAATGATAAGTGTGTATTTGTGTTTCTTTTTATATATTTCTTGTGCATATTTCCATCACATTCAATGCCTTCTTACTCCCTTTCATGCCATTTATCATAAGAGTAATATAGTATGTTTGATTAAATGTAGAGTAGAAAATAACTTCTGGTAAACTCCACCAAGTATAGGAATTGACAATAATTTGATTGGTTTCTGCTATAGGAACTAAGCATGGGTGACCAAGCGGTTACAGGAGCTTTTTGCGCGATTGGATCAGCTGTGTACATATCGTAGCTCTATTTTGCTATCTTATTTTAGGCAGATATTTTGTTTCATAGTTTAAGGCCTTGAATGATCTTCGGCCAAAACTTATACGGTTGAAGACTTGTGGTCTACAACCAAGATAACATTTGTATAATTTAGAACAATGGCCTGTGCCCACAACGACTTGATTCAACCTTAGTTTGGGTATTTTGGAGACTATATAAGTATGTGTATGTTTATAAGAAAGGGACCAGAAATATATCTATAAAAACACCATTATAAACCAATCTTTTGTATTATTGCTTGATTGAATTGAATCGACTTTAGCAATTGCATATTAATCTTTTGCTCACCAAGTGAACCGGGGGAAGGGCCCCATCTTGGAAATCTTGGTGAGATCATTTCAGTTTGCGTTGTGACTCTGTGTGTTGTTAGTTATTTCATTTATTTTCCATTACAGATTAAGGTGTGTGTATGTAAGATAAATGTCTAGAAATAGAACTCGTATGATTCATGTTACGTATCCAATCAAGTTCTGATTGTTTAAAGAAATAATTTTCTATTGGATTGTTGAATTGCAGCCACTTCCGCCTTTTCCCTCTAGCATTCATCCAACGCCTGAGTGTCCATCTCTTCTAAAAACACTTACTGTCACCTTCTGTTATTTTCCACAAACTTCTTGCTGCCACCTATCTTCCTGTTGCATATTATTACCTCAACCCTTGATTACTATCATAGACCTCCTGCTGCGACCAAATTTCTTGTAGCAAACAAAATAGTTCATCCTGATCTTCGTTACATCAAAGCAGTTAAAGATTGATTTGCGGAATTGATATTTAAATTGATTGGACACATCCATGAATAGTAATGTTTAATAATCAATTAGGTAGTGTGGTTATTAAAAATGTGATTGTTACTCTCAGTAATCAACTAATGTGATGATATACTTCAGTAATTGATTGGTTCTAAGTATGAAGGTAGATATCATTTTGTAAATGAGAGTGCTTCTTTAGTTTCTAAAAGTGTGTATTTCAACTCATTAATTAAAAGCCTCTTAATTTGATTCCCTAGCGTGTGAATTAGGTTGCATCCATAACACTTGTCCTACTATCTTCACCCCTTGAGCAAATAGTCGTTATATCTCTCACTAGTTTACGAATCCTGGATTGACACTCGTAGGGTATTTCAGTTCAAATTATGTCCAAAAGTAATCCATTAAGATAGACCCCAACTTTGCCCTACAAGTGTGCCCTGATAATGAAGAACGATACTTTATCCTTCTACTCTAGCATAAGATTTCTTTCATCGTTGTTCCATAGATGCTCTTGAAGATGTTTGTTTGTTTCATTGCAATACATATTCGATCCTAAGTCTGCAATTAAGTTTTCAGAACCCAGTGCATGAAAGCTTCAACTTTGCAATAGAAACAGCTTCTTTGAGATAACATGAACAACTATTGTTCATCATATTGGATACTACCGCTACCTATAGATGCTTGCATTCAACTACGAGCTTCCCATTCTCCAAATGTTGTCTTCTTCCAATAACAAACTGAACTCAAAGTTTATTGTTAGTGATAAAACTATCATGAGTGCATCTTACAGAACTGAAGATAGTAATTTGCAGAAAGACTTTGTTTCCTCCAGTTGTCGATCCAATCTTTGTTCTAATAGTTCTGTGTCAATTTTGTTAATCATCTTGTCCCACTTCCCAGCCGCTGCCAATTCCCTGATATTCTCCCTCATATGTAGTTGTCGGCTGGCTCTTCGCCTTCCCTTTTGATTATTCTTTCTTTCAATTGTTCTTTTCTAGGACGTCACAATAACATTTCATTTATTTTGTCTTAAGCCATAGTTCTTTGTAAATGAAATATTATTTTCTTATTCCAATTAAATGCTAACAAAAGGGTAAACTTAGCATTTAATTGTTTTCTAATCTTTTGTCACTCATGCATAGGAAGGAGACATTACAGACCCTAAGGGAGCAAATGCTAGAGACTTTTTCCTTCAGCCTAAAACTATGAAAGGAATCCAGACCTTTTTCAGACAAAGGAACTTTATCTAAAGAATCATGTCTGATTTTTATTAGATAAAAGAATTATTTCCAGCAAGCTGAAAAAGTGATGAGTTACATAGTGGTAAGGAGAACTGCATAATATTTCTCAAGAATTAACGAGCCACTTAAGAACAAACCTGTATTGGCTAGCCTTGATTATTCTAAGCCCTTTCCATTACTAAGAAATCTTTTATAGAAAAACAATGATGATTTTTAGCAACCTACAGAATTATTTAGCAAATCCCTTCAAAATGTATAGGTAACGAACTTTATCATAGAGAAGTAGGGGGTCACGAATTTTTTACCATATCTTGTTGCAGCCAAGATTGAAAAGAATTTGAGATCATGCATTATTAGAGCCAAGAATGTGAGCTTGTGTACCTTAGCAATTTTAAACCAACACGAAGCCTTTGATAGGACATGCAGATGAATCAACGAGATAAAAAAAATAGATCTTGTAATCCAAACCACAAAAAGCTTTTCAGAGATCAAATACTTGCTAAACTATGGCCTGAAACAAATCTTTAAGTTGTGCAGGTTCTCATTATAAATGATAACTGCGTGTCAACTCCCTGTTCTTTGAATGAGGACCCTTGGTATGTTGATGGCATCTTTCACTTGATGAGAACAACTTGTCCATCTAATTTAGATCTTGGCATATTTTACTCAAGGATGAAGGAGTGTTTAAAATACTGAAGTGTTCCTCAAATATGGCAATCTAAGAAACTCTCAGAGGTTCATAAATTTATGTCATCAACGGAAGGTTTCATGTTATGTCATCAAATGGATTCTTGTAGATACTGATTGCATCACCAAGTGGATCAAGGTGATCCCAACTATGAGTGGCACTATAAAAGTAGTGATTACCTTATTGACTAATATTGTTATTAATTTGGGGTGACACAAATAATTATTGCAAACTACATCTATACTTAATTTACAGACTTGTATAACAAATAATAGATTGGAGTATGAGTTATATACTCTTCTCCATATCCCCCTGAAGGAAATCGGAAAGCTGAGTCAAGCAACAAAAAATTAATAAAGATCACTTAAAGGACTCTACATCAAATAGAAAAAGATGGAATGACAGGCTTCAACTTGCAGGATGGGTTGGCAGGAAGGTGAAATAGAAAGTTATGTCATATAAAAGAAATGGCCAACAATGATATAATTGTTTTAATTGAAATGAAAAAAAAAAAAAAATTTAATTTGAAGCATTAGGAAATGACATGTTTAAATTTTGAAATGATATAAAAAACGTATATTTTATATTTATATATTTTTAATTTAAAAATCATTTTTTAAAAAATTGTAAACTTGACAATATAGGGGAATAAGAGCAATAGTTCTACAGTGTTCAATTCCTTATTATTAATGGTTGAACAGGTTTCAAATGGACCCCGAAACCCTTTAGAAACAGATTTTGACGGGATCTACAACCCACAAAGTTAACAACTGCAAAAAGTAAAGCATAAACAAACAGCATAAATCTTTATTTGTATTTATGATTTGAAACTTTGGTGCACAAACTAAGTTTTCCCCTATATCAAGAGATTTTTTTTTTTTTTAAATCTTAAAATTTATGTGTACTGAAAACACAACTCTTCCAATGGAACATAACTGTTTATTTTAACTAGTAACCTAAAATATTTTTTAAAATATATAATACCATCTAGACACGGAATCTCTTTTGTAGTTCATCATTATTTTTTGTCACACTTATTTTTGTTGTTGATGCCCTCCTATTAGTAACATTATATATATAACTATATAATTAATATATTAAACAAATATATTAAGAGAAAAAAATTAAAATGACTTGCAAAAGCACAAGACAACAAATTTTGTACAACTAACCGCAGCTCTTTCTCAATCATCCCTCCCTTACCCACGAAGGCAAACAAGATACGTTTCAACTGCGACACTTAAAACAAAACAAGGCAACACTCTTCAAAGAAACACTTGGCAACCTCAATTGTAGAAGCAAAATGAAAGGAAGGAAAACCAGACAGCGAGAACGAAGACAAACAAAATGGTTTCAAACTTATGGATCAACCTTGTGTAGTTGTGGCAATTGGTCTGAAGTAGACCTTGTGATGAATTAGAAATTGTGACATGGCTTAACCACCTCTTGTGTCTTCTATAAGTCTAGCGGTTGTATTGGGCATTGACAGGTGGATCTTTTGGTGCAACAGCAACCCTTACAGTTAACAAGTGGTATCAGAGTTTGGTCATAGGTTGAATCCTCACAGGCGGCAAAGAGTAATGCTAGGAGGGGGATTATCGATAGTGGGCCAACATCTCTTGCAGGGTTCATGACATGGCTTAACCACCTGCTTTGTCTTCTATAGGTCTAGTGGTTGTATCGGGCATTGACATATCAATCTTTTGGTACAACGGCAATCCTAACGGCTATTAGAAATAATATTTTTGAGAATGTTGGATGAAGATGGGGGATATTTAACAAGCTTTTTTCATTGGTGCATCAAACAAATACCCTTCCTAACTTAGTTGCCAACTTGAGAAGCGTCTAGTGGTGGGATGAAAATCCTATTGCTCATTGATAGAAGGTTTTATTTTCTTTTGATTGCATTTTGCTTCGATGCAAACCCAAGAACAAACAAGCATTCATAAGACTAATCGCCACTAGGAAGGAAGCAATTACTTTTGTTTTGTTTTTGGCATAGCAAAGGGTAGGATATGTACATCAAGGAAGAGTTTGTGGGTAATACCACTAAGAAGGATCCTCAAGTGGGATTCTTACGAGGGTATATTTATAAGTACGAATAAAATCTAAGTGTGGATGTCAATGTATCATTTCTAAAGTTTACAACATCTAATCGATATCACTGAAGGAATTTACCAGATAGAGGGAAGGTTGCAAACTACATGTGGCCCATTACACCATGAACTTGTAAGTGGCCATCCAATGAAATTATGATTGTATTGTGTGTTGGTAGCCATTGTACATATCAACAATTAATTCCACATTGTGTGTTAACCGCCATAAGTATATATAACTAGGGTACCATTTTCACATTAAGTAGTTTAAATTTGAGGGTGACACAACAAAAATTCATCTTTTGTACCAAAAATATTGTTGTATTAATCTATTTGAGAATTTGGACCGATTGTAGGATTGCAAATAAAATATGAAACTACAATGTGCTAGAAGTTCTTTGTATTTGTATGACTACTAGAGTTGAGTGGGTTATTTAGTGGTATCAAAGCTTGGGATTTTGCTAACCTAAGGGTAATTAATGAGTGACAAAGATCAAAGATGCCAATATTGAGAAAAGTTAGGCAATAGTTGACAAGGAAGAGCCAAATCCCCAAGAATTCATTACAAATATCAAAGAGATACATACTAACATGAGGGATACCTTGAAGGAGATGGTTCAACTTTAAGAGGAATAAGCCAAAAACTAAGTACTGGTAGGCTTTCTCAAAATGATGTTAAAGGCAACACAATTAGTAGAGGAAAAGCTTTAGCTAGTGGTGGGTAAGCTTCAATTAAGACAATAACCTCCAAGGGTAAATTTCAGGACAAAGAAATAGTTGTAGATGTTGGAGAGAAGTACTTCATTTTTTTGGACGATATGACAAGATTTCGTCATGCATACTATGCTTTAAGCCATGTCATAAAGAGAAATTTCACCTTCAACGACTCTTATGAAATAAAGAAAAAAAAAATGCATGGGAGAAGGTATGAGGAGACGAAAGACATCTAACACTAGCTAAAAATCATTACTCCAACTCTTGATGGTTCTAGTAATTCCTCGATGAGGAATTGGTTGCAAAGATTAGATACATATTTCTCATTGAACACAATGATTGAACAGGAAACTACCAAATTTGCCACATTACATCTTGAAAGAATGGCCAAGAAATGGTGGTACCATGGTTAGGTAACATAAGGGCATAATTCAACCACCACATTAGAAGACTTAAGCCAAAGACTAATAGAAAGGTCTTATGACTTTGTCAGAAAAGAGGTTTATAGTCTTCTTAATGGAAGGCCTAATTGAGCCCCTTAAAGGGCTAGTAAGGGCATTTAATACATGCTCCTTGCAAGAAGCCATCAAACGGGCTTTGAGTTTTGAAGATTGACAAAAGGCAGGCTGAGTTCCAAGCAAGCATCTCCAATGCTATCAAAAAAATCTTTTCAAAGAAGCAAACTCCTACCTAAGCAAAATCAAGTGGAGATATCTAAAAACAAGCTACAAAGAAAAAAGCTATGCTTCACATGTTGAGAATGCTAGCAACCTGTTCAAAGGTGTTTGGGAAAAGGTAAAATAGTAAAATATACTATCGAAAGATAGTCTCCAATGAGTATGCAAAGAGCTATGAAGGTGTGCATTTGAATCTAAAGTTGCTTGAGGGCAACCAACATCTGTGATGGGCTGACTGTAATGATCCCAATTAATTTCCAGGTCTTCTAGTTAGTTTCCAAGATGACCTAGCCATCTTCTTAAGTTTTAATTAAAAAGCAAATTTTTAAATAATTGTGTCAACATTTATGGGTCTACCTTGTATAAGTTTGGTGGTTAATCTATAGCTGACCTTCTGGCAACTTATGAGTAACAAGCTTATTTAATTGGTGCATCAAATAGATGTCCTTGCTTCCTTAAACCCCTACTTGAGAAACATTTGGCGATGGGACGACAATCCTACTACTCACTAATCAAATGTCTAACTATTACAATTACACTCCACTTGGATGCAAACCCAAGGAGAACAAACATGGGTTCAAAAGACTCATTGCAACTCGAAAGAAAGTGATTAATTTTCTTTTGTCTTTGACATAACAAAATTTAGGACAAGCACACCAAGGAGAAGTTCATGAATTATGCCTACAAGAAGGATCCTCAAGTGGGACTTGTTATTAGGTCTCTACACCATTGCCCCATTACAAATGGGTATTAAATTCATGGGATCATTTTCTGCAAATGTAATAATATGACCATTGTAATAGATATGTTCCAAATGTAGATTCGGATCTTACATAAGTATGAGAGAAGGAGACATGTCTCTTGAAGAGACATTGTCTCCAAGGTTTAAACATCATTAGTTAGTATAAAATAATATAACTAACCATATGTATAATATATACATTATTATATTTTTATATTTAATATATGTAATATATATAAAGGAATATTTATATTATCATCAATAAAGAAACTGATGATCATATCAATCTGACTGTAACTACAAACTTAACACTCCCTCTTAGTCAGGAAGGATTGATATAGAACATATTATGTTCTTGAGTATACGAAGAGATCATCTTATTATGATATTCCTAGAATGACATATTTAAGGATATCAACATAAATCCATCAACACACACATATATTATATACGAAATTTGCTACGATTCATAACGAAACTAAATTTCTCGACACTTTTTCTTTTAGCAAGGAGGGAAATAAAGCAATTACTATAACTTTAATATAAGTTTTAAATAACACCTTAAGTGTGGCCTATAATAGATTTAAGTTATGGTGTTCGGCAATATCCGGCCCAAAGAACCATAACAACTTTCATGGTGTCCAGCAAAATCCGGCCCGAAGAACCATGATAAGTTGGTTATCAAGGTGTCCGGCAATATCCGGCCTGAAGAACCAAGATAACACTTACTCCAACACATTTTGGTGTTAGGAGATAGGTCTACTATTGATAAGATTGTCACCTTACAATAGTTACTTTTTGTTCATTATCATAACTTCTGGCACACCGAAACAACAACTTAATGTAGTTTGTTATGCTAACAAGTCCGGTTATTGATAAGATCGTCACCTTTCAATAACTCCCCTCTAAATATATACATCAATGAAAGATTGTCATCTTTCATGACATAATTACAACATCATGTAGTAACTCACATGATATCCACCATGAACCAAGCCAGAGGGTGGAACAAAAGGTTTTCCCCTCATACTTCTCTTTCATAGAGAAAAGCGCATTACAAAGAATTTCTCTTATAACTTCTCCTCATAGAAAAGATATCATCCACAAAGGATTGCATCTCAACATTTCTCCCTTTAAACAATGATCCTGGGAAGTTAGGTCCTGTAGTTACTCCCTTTCAGACTCTCTTCACCCAAGGATGCCTCTTGGACTCTCTCTGAATCTGATATTAATCTTTCAACCTTTGGTGATAAGTCATTATTTCCTCATGATGTATATTGGGGTAGGCCGATCAAAATCATGCAGTCACATACATGTAGTTTAGACTCCCTCTGAGTATCAATCTTCTAAGCTTCTTCATTTCTTTAGAAGAAGTGTCATACTCCCTTCTTATGTAGAAGAAGTGTAATACTCCCTCCTAATGTAGAAGAATTGTCATATTTATTATATCGTCGAACAATTTTGCACCACGTCGAATATGGCAAACTTCTCTCTTTTTATTTTTATTTTTATTTATTCTGATTTGTTTATTCTTCTTCTTTAGAAAGAACAATCCTTCTTATAGTCAAGGGATTTAAAAAATTCTTCAGCTGCGTCTCAACAAAGCTTACTCTTGAAAAATCATTTTCACACATTGCTTAATGCATAGATTGTGACTTTATACATAGAAAAATTCTAGAACTGTAGCATTCTTCTCGTGGGAGGGAAACCCCTAGTTTATTCGACATTACAATGACAACTTACAAGTTTACAACCCATCATTGTGCATAACAATTATGAAAGCTTCTCTACAGGAGCTATAATAGTTTGATACATCTCCCATATAGAAATTTTGATTATTTGCAAATTAAGTGTATGTATTGTATATATTCTTATTTCATTCTATCTTAGTTGCAGCATTTATCACATCATGATCCCAATAACCTGTGCAATACTCAATACTTCTGCAATACTCAATACATCAATACTTACTCAATACTTCTGCAATACTCAATACATCAATACTTCTAAGTATTGATGCTGTGTTAACTACTGATAACAATTATTCTCTTCTTATACAGATTACTAATAAGTAATTCGCTCCTTCGTCTGACCACTCCTTATCCACTAATGGTAGATAAATACATATTTCTCTTTATCTATATTTACTATTTTGACAGTAACAATGTTATTCCACGATATCCATTTTGTCATGTTTGGAATTCGATGTTATGAAGTTGTTGGTTTCATTGATTCTTATGTCTGAACAACCCATCTTTGGTAATTGTTGTTGTGCCTACTTAATGAAATAAGAGCCATTGTCAAGGATCAATCAATTATGATGTGTACAATGACAATGACTGGTTTGCTAAGGATTAGAAGGTTTCGTCGATCAGATTCTTCCACCTATTACTGAGTCAATGGCACTTTGGAACTTGATTCAATATTATTGTGCAGTAGGAACTATTGCTACCAAGAACTAGTGTCATCCAATGGCTTTGGGCAGCTTCAATATTGGATATTAAATGATGTCTTTCATGTTCACTATATTTTTAACATGTCTGGAACCTATAAATATCATCTCAAATATTACTACCACTCCTATAATATTACTTATTCCAATATGGGTTCCATCGCTTACAATAACGAATCCTTTTTTATCTTACAGGATAACTAATAGCGTCTGCAGACTGAACTTCCAGAGGTTCCCATCAATATTAATTCTTCTTTTATATCTGCACCAATTTCTTTTCAATCTTCTTGTGTTCGAAATTATGACTTTTGTCTTCCTTTTTCCTCCATGTCTAAAGGGAGCATATAAGAATTGTACCAATATTCTCATGGTGTTTCAGTTTATTATTATTACTCTTCCTATCTCCAGGTATCGCTGATACATCAATTCAAAATCTTTGGGAATTGTGAATAGTTGATAATAATATATGGATATGTTCACATTATTAGATATGGAAGCTTTGATAAATTTCTTTGAGGTATATTCAGCCCCTAAGAAAAAATCTTCTCTTTATCATAGTATATAATATATCTGTAGTGAACTTCACAATCCATTGTTGACACACATATATTCATCTCTGACCCTATGCTGGTTGATGTCAATGTGACAGGTAGAAGCTCCCGATGGTAGTTTTCTCCCATGATATTGTTATATATATATATATTTTCCCATATTCTGATTAAGATATGGTTTACTGAATTGAGCCTTTCTAAATCTGTGATACTGATAGAAGATTAAAGTCCTCATTTTAATGACAATACTCCCCATTTTGTCTGTGATATTATGTAAGGGTATTTAGGTTCTCCAAACCTGCAGTGCTTCCTTCTATACCTTCTGTGATGTTTGCGCAGTCATTAGAACTTCCAGCGTGGGTATTTTTGTGCTCGATGTCTACTTGATGGCACTGTTTTGGGATAAGTGCACAATTATACACTCTCATAAGAATCATACATTAGATTGGGTGTTCAATCTGGATCAAAACTTTGGATGCTGTGACACCAAAACCTGTTTGGTATAACCTGAGATAGGTTGTCTTTGTAATGGCACCAATCTATCTAATCCTCACTCCATAACACAACATGCTCACGATGAATAAAATCATTACATTTGATGTTTATGTACCACTAGAAGGATTCTGCAACTCGTTCCAAGACTATGCTTACAGTAGCGAGTTGAATGCATATTTGATGTCGACCACCATTAATTATTCAGGCTGCATCCTTTGTTAAGTTGGATTATTGCCGCCAAGTTTCTCAAACATTATTTCGCCTCCAATATATTTGCTCTGACCAATAATAAAGGCCTGTTCATAGTTACCTCGATAGGGGTTTCCAACTACGAGGCACTGTTTCTATAGTTGAAGCAACTTCAATCTTTAAATGGCAATGAAAAATCAAGGCCCACAAAAAACACTACAAAAATATTTTCCCAATTAAATATAGTCTCTGAATTCAATGAGTGGGTCTCCTTCGTAGCCAAAAACAACATAGTTTTAATGTAATAAGGATCATGTATATTAATGAGTGGATGAAGATGCATCTGTTTATCCTACATTTGCAGCCTAAGTTCTGATACCATGTTAAATTCATGGGATCGTTTTCTGCAAATGTAATAATATGAACATTGTAATAGACATGTTCCAAATGCAGATTTGGATCTCACAAAGTATGAGAGAAGGAGACATGTCTCCAAGATTGAAACATCATTAGTTAGTATAAAATAATATAACTAACCATATGTATAATATATACATTATTATATTTTTATATATAATATATGTAATATATAAATATATATAAATATAAAGAAATATTTATATTATCATCAATAAAGAAACTCATGATCATATCAATCTGACTGTAACTACAAACTTAACAATGGGGACACCCTCTTTTCACTCGCAATGCTAGAGTTTTGGAAGCAAAAGTGACATCTTAGAGTTTAAAGAGATAGAGTGATTAAGGCAGACAAGGTTGTCAAGGTTAAGGTTCATTGGGGTCATGTTACGAGGACTTGAGTTAAAATTTTAAAGAGTTGGGATATTATAACGGGTCAAATATTTTGAAATATGCTATAATGAAATATCTCAATTACTAATTCAGTCAAAAATGACAAAATCATACAAAGGAGCTTCAAAATCCCTATGGAAATTGATTTTCCACTTTTTAAAAGTACATAAAACCTTGTGATTAATAACTTTCCCCTTAGAAATTGCATTGTCCTTGTGAACATAGAGTTTTCGCTCCAAAATTGGGCAAAGTCCTTATGAAAGGTAAATTTCTACTTGAGATGATGTAAAAGTTCTTGAAGGGATCGATTTTCCACTCATATGGAACATTTACAAGTGAAAAAACAAAGTGTCAACACTATTAGTCCCTAAGGAGATCAAATTTCCCCTTCTAGACATGAAGAACAAAGCCAATTTGCAAGTGTCCCTATGCATGTCGATTTCCACCAGGTCTACAATTAGAAAAGTTTGAAGAGTCATTAAGAGTGGATCCTTGTGGACAAAGAATTTCCTTTTGTCCTTGTGCAACTAGTTTTTCATTGGTTCAACAATTCGAATATTTTTGGGCCCAAAATGGGAAAAGTCCTTAAAGATGGGAGTTTTCCACTTGACCATGTCCTTATAAGATTCTCACACTGTCCTTAAATGGCTATATCTTCCACTACAAGAATAATGACCCCAAATTGTCCGTGCACCCATGAAATCTCCCCTAGTCCTCGAGAAGATTTTCTCCTTGGAATGTAATGAGGATCAATGTAAAAATAAAGGGAATATGATTTGCCCTTGCACTGGTTGAATTTCCACTTGACTTTGGCTAAATAGTAAAAAGGATTAGTCCTTGTATGGATTGATTTTCCCTATTGGAGAATATTTATGGAGTGAATTCAGTAAATTTGAGGGATCTCTCAAGTCCCTATATGGCGTAACTTCCATTTGGGGACAAAGGGGCGAGTAATTAAAATTCAAAGGACCAAATAGTCCTTGAAAAGTTTGAATTCCCACTTTGAGATATGGATGGATCAATAAAGTAAATGACCTTATCATGTTCAAATTTCCACCAAGCTCACAATAAGATAACATGGGTGTGACCTTGCAAAATTCAATTCTCCATCAATTGGACTTTTGTTGTCTTCACTATTAGCAATGACTTTCATGAGGGTTCCTAAATACCATCAAACTTCCCTTAAATGGTCATAAAATGGAATTAAATAAAATGCAAGAGAAACTAAGTGAAATTCAATTTGCATGAATTCAAAGACTGAGAGGCAAAACTATTAAACATGCATTGGCTGTGTGGATGCAATGGAAAGTTAAACTCCTTTAAAAAGCCTTCCAACAGCAATAATAGAATGCAAAGCAACAGGTTGACTAGCTCTAAGAGTCGAAGGTGGCAGCAGGAAGACAAGTCAAGTCAAGAAGAAAGTACCAGCAGACAAGAATAAGACATCAGCAAGGACATCAATTTTGGCAAGAGAATTTCCGAAAATGAAGTAGTCTCAGAAGACTAGAGACAGCCAATTGCAGAATAGTAACTGAAAAGTGGATTTGTCTGTTGCAGATTTGGAAAGCAAAATCAAGGCAGATAATTTGATTGTAAATAACTTGCTTTATGTTGAAAATTCAAACCTATACAAGAAAGTGATTTCATGAGAAAAATCAGAAGTTTGAAGTGGAAGGATCAGAAAAAACACAGCATCTGATATGAATCTCATGTAGAAGTAAAGGCCAAGAGGTGCAAGACCTGTGAATTCTTGAAGTATTGGAGCTAAGTCTGAAGGTCATCCTCAAGAGTTTGATTTTCATAAAAAACAGAAAAAATCCAAATCAACACACCCTCACTCAAATGCATTAAAGTGTTCAAGAGAAAAAATTGTACAAAAGAACCCTTTGTTTTTAAACATAGAAGTACCCAGGTAGGCTAATAGAGTTTTGTGCAACAAAGGAAATGTCTGATCCTTGCTTTTGGGAGTCCAAATGAGTCATCCAAATCATCATACTCAATGCTTGATCAATCTGATCATACCCAGGCTGCAAACTTGGTCTTCAAAATGATGTCCTCAGAAAATTAGATGTATGGTTTCTGTTAAAATGGTCTGGTTTCCAAGTTTAGATCTTCAAGTACCTTCCATAGTGCATGCTCGTACAAATCCATGACCTGATCAAATCCATGACCTGATTTTTGAGTTCAAGTTATCAAATGTGGGCTATAACTTTTGTGTTCAGACTTATTTTCAGAGTTCGTTACAAAGATCAGTCACGCTTTGGAAGATAGTTCTCATTATCAGAGTGCAGGGCACATCTTCAGATTACATTTCCCATGGTCTGACTCTGTATGTTAATTATTGTTACAGAATTTGAGTCATGTCTTCAGACTTATCTTCAGACAAGTCTGTCGACCTGATTTCTTCATATTTGTCCTCAGAAGTTTACAATCTTGCATTTGATTTTAAATTTCGGTTACAATCTTAACTGCTTGACCTTTTAAGCTATAAAGTTCAAATTTAATCGTAAAATCAAGGATTAAAGGTCTGAATTTAACATCTCAACCAGATTTCGTTACAAGATCATTAACTTCATGCTGCCTCCTCTTTTGCAGAAGTGATGGAATGAGACACTGATAAGCAAGGAGGACAAAGATGGAACAGTCAAGAGAAGCTTGAGTAGATCACAAAGTCCCTCTATGATTTGATCTTCTACTCAGAGACTTGTTGGCATGAATGCTTGTTGTATTAAGATATTATCTCCTTAGTTAAATACTTTCTATAATGGTCAACCACTTGTCTGTAATCTGTCTTTCAATCTAGATAGGAATGTTTCCTATCTTGTCTCTTTTATCATCAGTCCAGATAGGAATGTTTCCTATCCTATCTTCAGTTTTGTTTCTAATTTCATCTTCAGTCTACGTTGTTTCATTTAGAAACAACATCCTTGTAATTCTTTATAAGGAACATATTTGTTCCTCCATTAATCAATCAATCATCTAGAAATCCATTAATCTGCCAATTCTTGAATCTTGTAACATGGTATCAGAGCAAGCTCTTAATTTTTTCAAAAAATTATAATTTCTTTTCCGAAATTATCAAACCCATTTTTCAAAATTATTTAGTGATCCTTGCTTTCTAATCTCAAAACCTGAGATTTTTGACTAATTTTTCTTTTGTCTAAAGCTTTTTAAATCGCAACTCGTGTCTTGGAAGAGTTGAAAAACCGTGACTTCAAAATGCATGTGTCTGCCTGCATCTATTCACGATTTTCAAAATGCATTTGCATCTGTCTACCAAGCGATTTTACAAAAACGGCTCAAGATTGAGCATTTTCTTGAGGAAGCAAATAAACATTGTTTTCTATTTGCATCTAAGCAGCTCGGGGTGGGCGATTTTTTGTTGTGGACACAAGCAAAAGTCTGAAGCAGCTCACGTTTTTTTCAAATTGTTTTACCTCCATTCTTGCGTCTGAAGCAACTCACGACTTCTTGGGTTTGGGTTTTTTATTATTTTTCAGATTGTTTTTACCTCCATTTCTTGGTTTGCACGACTTCATCTATGGCATCCAGGTTTTTTGCAGAAGATGTCAAGACAAAAATACCTTCAATCCACCTCATATCCGCCATTTTTCTGCAACTTCAACCTTCCAATCCGTCGACTACGATTTTGTTCAAAAATTAACTTTTTTGCTCGAAAATTTTTTCTCATCGCATATTCTTGGTGGGTTTTTTGAGATCTCAAATGGGTCTTCATCAATTTTTTGTGGGTGCCTTGTTTTCCGTGCCTCAATTTTTGAGCCAGCAGATCGGAATTCTGTCAACATATTATTTTTGGGTTTTTCGAGCTCTCTTCTGGGTACTCCAATTTTTTTGGGTCTTTCATTTTCTCACCTCGAAGTTTGTGCCATTTGAGATATTCACATATTATGAGCATCTGTATCAGCAGCATCAGAAGTCAGACTCAATTAAAAAGCAAGCGAATACCACCCAACACTCAAAGCAAAAAGAATCTATCTACCATGCCTTTATGGCCAGCATACCTGCAAATCATGTGAAATCTTTTGCTTGGTACATAGATTCCGGTGCCTCCCGACATAGATTCTAGGTTTGTTGATTTTCTCCTCAAAAATCATTTCATGTTGTTTGTGATTTTGAGTTTTACCCTTTTTTCCACAAAAACGAAGTGTTTTGTAATTGCAATCTATTTTGAGTCATAGCACTCTTTTGGAAAAGCTTCTTGGTTTCAGCATTCTATAGATCCAGGGAGGGTCTCAGTTATCCCAGAATGTTCCGACATCCGTACATTGACCATTAAGGGAGGGTATTAAGATATTATCTCCTTAGTTAAATACTTTCTATAATAGTCAACTACTTGTTTGTAGTTCGTCTTGCAGTCTAGATAGGAATGTTTCCTATCCTGTCTCTTTTGTCTTCAGTCCAGATAGGAATGTTTCCTATCCTGTCTTTAGTTTTGTTTCTAATTTCGTCTTTAGTCTACATTGTTACTTTTAGAAACAACGTCCTTGTAATTCCTTATAAGGAACACATTTGTTCCTCTATTAATCAATCAATCATCCAGAAATCCGTTAATCTGCCAATTCTTGAATCTTGTAACATGTTGTTGTATGGGGGAGATTGTCAGTATGTCAGAGAGATGATTGAGTACTTTGTATTGCATTCATGACTGTGTTTGTCATTGATGTCAAAATATTAGTTTTTTGGACAATTCAATCAGAGTTACAGAGGACGATTCGTTCGACGAGGTTCATGGTCAAAGAGTTATGTTCTACGCACTTAGAGGAGAATTCATGAACGCGTTCTGATATTGTGTCTATGTTCGCAAAAAGAGATGCAAATTTGTGCGCGTTACAGAAGATTTTGTGGAGGCTGCTCCTAGGGTGAGTTTCTGGAAAGCAAGCACTAGTAATTGTGTTGTATCTTTTGGGTGAGGCTGAAAATCGTTCAGTGGGCCTGGATTATGGTAGAAGACGTGTTCAGGATGCTATGGTTAATGTGGCGAAATCAAATGTTCATTTTGTAAAGATTTGTGAAGATTGTTCAGCGTTTTTTCTCAAGAGGCCGACTATTGTTAATATCATTATGGGAAGTGTTATTTTAAATGTAACATGTAAATGTAATATCTTAATGTGGTCTTATACTATTCATTGCAAATTGAAAAAGCCTCAACGACGACTCAATTAGTTCTTAGGACTTGGTATAAAGGAAGGATACTTTTCTTGTGGTTCAGTATCCAATGTGGATATTTATTGTTTATGGGAGCTTGAATGCAAATTAGGCTAAGATCGGTGCAGAGATTGATGTTGTTGATGTATTGTGAGCTTCAAAGGAGTTGTATTGGCTAAGGAGTTGTTGTTTAGTCAGTTCAAGTACTTGGATATATTATCTTGAAGATTGTTTAGCATAATTACTCTTGAAGCAATTTGGACAGTGGGTTCAATTGTCTTCCTATCAACTCCTAATAGGGTTGGCACAACTCTTAATAGGATTGGAATCTCCTAACAAAGATTCGAAGTCTACAAACAGGGACTCATGTACTGATTGTATTTCATTGGCTTCTAACAAAGTCTATCCTTTCACAAGGGACTTCTATATTAGTACATTATCTTGTGGGCATCATTCCCACTGGGGTTTTCCCTCTGATCAAAGGTTTCCCTAGTTAACAAATGTGGTGTTATTGCGCATAGTTATCTTTCTATGGTTGTTGCATCTTTTGATTATATGTTTCAGATTTGATAAAGTTATTAAAAAAAAATTTAAGTACATAATTGATTCACCCCCACCCTCACACACCCCCCCGCCCCCCAATTATATTGCTGGACTTTACTTTCTAACAATTAGTATCAGAGCATCAGGTCCTTGAAAGAAAAGTCTAACAGCTCAAGGAGATCCATGGCTTCTTATTTCAGGAAAGAAACTATGAAGTTTGATGGAGTAAATTATGACAATCGGAAGGAACAAATGAAGACTCACTTGATGTGCATGGGTCCACAAATTTGGCTAGTTACACTAAGGAGGAAGGATGTAACAGATGAAGATTTAAGCTTGATTCATGTGAACAAAAGGCTAAAGATCTATTCATGCAAAACATGCTCGCTAAAGAAGCACTGTTGTCATCTCTTCCATACTTTAAATATGCAGAGGTAAAAACTTTAAAGTTTGCACATGAAATTTGGATTGGATTGCAGAATATATTGATGTTGATGAGCATGCAAAGAAGTCTAAATTGTAGAGTTGGATATGCATGTTTCAAAATGCTAAAATGCAGGAAGATGAAACTATGAGGGGATACTTTAGTGGGATATCTGAGATTGTTGCAGGAATTAAAAGTTGTGATGGAACCAAAACAGAAGATGAGATTGTGTGGAAGATTCTGAAAACTTTGACACATCCTTATCATCAAAAGGCACACAAATGATTGAGGCGGTTATTCCTTGCACACCTAACTTTTCCAGAGAAACTCTTCTTGGAAAGTTGCAGGCATCTAAATTATGGATGAAACAAAATGAAGTACAGTTCAGACTGCTTCCAGCATGCAGAGAGATAGACCTACACTTACAAGGAGTGCAAGTACAAGTGGAGATTATGCTAGAGAAAGGACAGTAAAACAAGAAGAAGACAAGAAGTTTGATGAAGGAATTGCATTACTTATGAAGAGAGAACCAAAAGGCAACAAAATCCTTGTTTGTTGGACATGAAAAGAACTTGGGCATTATTCATCTAAATGTCCTAAGAGAGAAAAGAAGATAAAGCCTAGCAAGCCCTACAAATCTAGAATTCCAAAAGATTGCTTCTTTGTTAATGAAGATGATGAACTTGATTTTAAGATAGTAAATTTCTTAGATAATGATGATGAAGATGATGAGATAGGATTTGTTGCTATTAAGGAAGAAAGTCCTAAGAAACAAAAAGTAAAAGAAGAAGAAGTTTTAGTATCACCTGTTGAAAAGAAAAAGTCTGAAGGGATTAAAGATAGTGGATGTTCTCATCATATGAATGGAGATACGAACAAGTTTGTTGAATTCAATTGTTATGATGGAGGAATAGTTAGAGTTAGAAATAATGACCATGTTAGATTAAGGGAAAAGGATATGTTACTCTTCATGGAAAGACTAACACTGAGGATGTTAACTTTGTGGATGGATTGAAATATAATCTTTTAAGTATTGGACAGCTTGTTAACAAGGGATATCAGTTGCAATTTACAAAGAAGACTTGCATAATAAAGACAAAGATGGCACACTAATTGCTACACGTACAAGAACTAAAGGTAATGTTTTTTAGTTAAATCCTACCGAGATGACATGTTTGGTTGCTAAAGTGGATGATAGTGGGTTATGACATAAGAGATTTTGTCACATTAACTTTGATAACATTATGAAGATCAATACAACACTTACAATAGAGATATGCCTAAGATTGTGAAACCTTCTAACATGATTTGCAAAGAATGTCTGATGGTGAGGCAAAAGAAAAGTTCATTTCCAAGCAAAATATTTACTACTATAGCAAAGGTGGAGATTGTGCACATAGATTTGAGTGGTCCTACAAAAATAAGAGCATTTCATGGTGAAAGGTACTTTATGCTTCATATTGATGATTTTACTACGATGATGTGGTAGCATTTCTTATAGAGAACTCTGAAGCTTTTGAGAAATTCTAGATATTTAAGCGTAGAGTTAAAAATGAATCTGGTTTGAAGATTCAACGTTTAAGATCAAATAGAGGAGGAGAATTTATTTCAAAGGAATTTAACATCTTTTGTGAGGATAATGGTATAAAGAGATAACTTTCAGCTCCTACGACACCACAGCAGAATGGGATTGCAGAAAGAATGAACATATCAGCAACTAAAGCAACTAGAGCAATGATGTTTGAGAATAATGCATCACATATCTTTTGGAAAGAAGCAGTGAACACCGCAGTATACACAATGAATAGAATACAGATTAGGCAAGGCACTAGTAAGACATCTTATGGACTTTGGTTTGGACATACACCTATTGTGAAATACTTTAGAATCTTTGGAAGTAAGTGCTATATTAAAAGGGATGGTGATATTGGAAAGTTTGATTCTAGAAGTGATGAAGGTATGTTTCTTGGATATTCATTAAAGAGTAAAGCATATAGATGTTTTAATCAAAGATTGATGACTATTATTGAGAGTGTTAATGTAAGAGTTGATGAAAAGTTTAGAATTCAAGAGAAGATTCTTAATTATGATTCTGATGGAAAGACTTATCAAATCACTAACCATCAAAATGTTGAGCAGGAATTATTTTATGAAATTGACATTGATTTGCAGACTAAATTCCAAAGGGGAGAACAAAAAGAAGAACCAAGAACTAAACCAAGATTTGAAAAAAGAGCATAATTCAGAATTGAGCAAGGAACACCTAAAAGAAACATTGCAAAAAATCAGCCTGTGAACCAAATCATTGGGGGTGTAAACAAAGGAGTTATGACAAGAAACAAGGTGAATAAAGAATTGTGTTTGATATCACAAGTTGAACCAAAGGGCGTTGATGAAGTGTTAATGTTAGTGTAGTTTTTGTCGGATAAAACTCACTATATATATATCGGATAAAACTCACTATATGTGTGTGTGTGATATTTATATATACACAAATCTATATATGCATGTGTTAAATAAAAAATTATTATATTAAATACTAATGAATTGACATAGACGTATCCCATGAAGGGACATGTCTATCCATATTTCATCTGATATAAGAGAAATGGCTGCCATTTGGAAAGTATAACCAAAGAAGCAATGCAACTACATTTGCAGCAATCCTTACAAAACAACATGGTATCAGAGCAAGTGCAAATGTAAAATTATCAAAAATGGCAGAACATCCTATGAAGGATTGAATAAATGCAAAGATGAGAGATTGTGTCTTTCTTCAATGTACAATGTTTCTGCTAAATGCTCTTGAACTAGTCAAATTTTTTGTCAGCATATTGAATGTACTAAGATCAGGCTCGATCTCAATGTCTCCAATGTTAAGGGTTGACTATGGAAGTCGATCAATGTGCTCAATGGTGGAGGTACCGTGTATGAGCAGATCAGGACTATTCAACTACAGGAAATGCTAATGTATCTGCTTGCATGGATTATCAGTGGATGCAAGCTTGGAGTGTGGTCAATGTCAATGTGATTGGACCTGTAATCCCATTTCTGATTAGCTCAAGAGATGAGAGTTCCATAGCCTTGAAGGGAAGATACAAAAACACAAGCTCGTCTTTGACTTCAAGTGGCATATCAATCTTGTTGTGCATCTATCTAGCCTTTTCGTTGCTCAGACTCTTGTGATCAAAAACCACAGATGAAATAAGGAGATAACATATCGACCCATACCATTGGGTAGGTATTTCATTATTACCACCCACAAAAGTAAAGTGGCAATCCATATAGCATGCATGCCAAAAGTCAAAGGGACTAAGAAATAAGTTGGAAAAGAATATGTTACAAACTAATAACACAAGGTGATGAAAAGATATAGAAGGATAATCAAATTAAAAAAACCAAACACACTGCAGAGAAATCCTTTCAAGAGTCGAGCCCATATATTAGTTATTATGAAGAATCATCTAATAGACAATCAACACCATCCTACTTGGCAAAAATCGCACGTCTCCCTTTGCATAGCACACACAAAGTATGGTCTAGGAAGGAGTACATGCATAGGATTGGATAAGCATTACCTGAACAACAAGACCTACCTTGTGTAAGATAAATAGGTACTAAAACAATGTGAAGCCTTCTTGCATTTCTAATAGTGCATGAGGCTTGTATAAGTGGCTAGTGGTGTCAGTGTGAGAGGTCAATGGAATCTATGTCTAAATGGCTAGATAAGAATCTATGTTCCCTTGAGTTTCCGGGACGGCATTTTTTTTTGCCGATTTTGGGGACAGTGGGGGACGGCAAAAGTGACATTTTTTTTAGTTTTTTTAATTTTTTGTGTGTTAAAAAATTGGGGATGGATGCAATGAAGTTTCCGGGACGAGGACGTCCCCATCCGCGAAATGCTGGTTCTTTTGGGAGGGACGCAACCCCGGGGAACATAGATAAGAATATAAAAGGTAAAGATGAAGTATAATTATATTCTAACTTCTATACTTCACTAAGTATTATGTTATGGCATGAGTTAAATTACAAACAGTCTTATTTGAATATCTATATGTACTATAAGAATTATGTGCCTTGAACTTTGCTTCTGAGAATGGTATTGTAGGCAGAGGGAGATTTAGATTTAGAGGGAGCCTGACATTTCATTATAGGCAAATTTGAAAGAGAGGGAGCAAATAGAGGATATGGTTCAGCCAATCTTCAGTGATCTCGATCATATTGATTCAGAGGGAGTAGACCATGTTGAGATGGATTCTTTAGTGATCAGTAAATTGTAGCAATCAAGAAGACTGTGATTCATGAATATACCTCATGGCTATTTTGGCCTACCCCCTGTGTACGTCATGAGGAAGTCACGACTTCCAAATGATTATCACTTGTATTTATGAAGTTACTGAAAGGTGATAATCTTACAATAACTTAATTTTCTATTATGATATATATCTTACGATGTCTATGCAGATCATGATAGATTATACTTTGCATGGTGGATGTTAATATGGTAAGCATTATGAGAATATGCGTCCACATACCTTATGAACATTTTGAGTACATGGTGAATGTTATGCAAATTGATGTTGAACAGGTCATTGAACAGAGTATTTGGTGAATATCATATGAGATGACATACAAGAGGTCATTACTCAGTACTTGGTGAATATCTTGCAACTCGACATTCAGGAGGCTATTGCTCAAAGAGTACATGGAATGTCATATGAGATGACATTTAGAAGGCCATTACTCCCAATATGATTACTCGGAGTATTTGGTGAATATCATTTGTTGATATTCCGAAGACCAATACTCATGATATCAAAATGTTGAATATCTTCTGATCAAAGATATTACAATGAGGTAATATATGGTCTTGTGTTTATCCTCCCTAACGAAGAGGGAGTGTTAATGTTAGTGTAATTTCAGTCATATAAAACTCACTATATATATATATATATATATGAGATATGTTATATATATTATATTATATATATTATATATGTAATATTTATCTATATACATATATGTGTTAAATAGCAAACTATTATATTAAATACTAATGAATAGACATGTCCCTGATATAAGAGAGATGGCTACAATTTCGAAAGTATATACCGTAGAGGCAATGCAACTACATTTGCAACGACGCTTATAAAACAACATGAAGCTTGCAAAGATGATTTCTAGATAAAAGCTATCAAAGAGCTTGAGCAGATAGAAAAGAAAAAATCTTAGGAATTAGTTCCTAGACCTAAAGACAAGAACATAATTGGAACTAAGTGGGTATTCAAAAACAAGATGAATGAGCAAGGTGAAGTAGTGAGAAACAAAGCAAGGTTAGTATGCAAAGATTATTCACAACAAAAAAGAATTGCTTTTTGAGAAAACGTTTGCAACTATTGCTAAATTGGAGGTAATTAGAATGTTTTTGGCTTACGCAGCTAAGAAGGATTTTAAGGTTTATCTAATGGATGTTAAGTCAACTTTTCTTAATGGAGAACTTCAAGAAGAGGTATACATTGAACAACCTAATGGCTTTCCTTTGACAGAAGAAAAGGATAGGATTTGCAAATTGAAGAAAGCATTATATGGACAAAAGAAAGCACCTAGAGCTTGGTATGCAAGGTTGGACAAACATTTGATCAGTTTGGGATTTGAGAAAGGTAATGCCAATAGTAACTTGCATTAGAGGAAGAATGAAGATGTTTGCTGATTATTGTAGTATTTGTGGGAGCATCTAGTCTGAGCACTATTCTTTTGTCTAGACTAGATGCTTGATGCTTCTCCTATGGGGGAGTATCTATGTTTGAGTTAGTCATTAAGGACTCTTGGTAATGGTATTCAACAGTGCCTTTGGACACTTGAGCTTTTGCAAATTGGATCAGAGAGCTTTTGCATATTGGATCAGGGATGTTTTAGAGAACTGGCATAATGACACCCTTTGTCATTGATGTCAATGAGGAAGAGTAATACATGAAAAACACATTTTAAAGCTAATGAGAGAGGAGACATATATATTATGGGGGAGATTAGAACATGAAAAACTCTTTACAACTTGTTTGCAAGAGAGAGATGTGCTTATACATTCATGGGCAGCATGAATGGGGGAGTAAAGGCAGATGAGAAAGAAATATATTTCGATATGCATGGCACTTTGATGTTTTTCATCATATGTTGACATCAATGCCAAAGGGGGTGATTGTTGGCATGAATGCTTAATGTTGTTGTATGGGGGAGATTATCAATATGTCAAAATCTTTGGAACACCTATGGTGACAGGATGTAAGCTATCAAGCAAAGATGAATCTCCTAGTGCATTACAATCAAGGTATAGATCCATGATTGAGGATTGCAATATTTGAGACACTACACCTGATATAGCTAATGTTGTTGAAATTGTGGCAAGATTTCAAGCAGATCCTAAAGAGACACATCTTGCAGCAATAAAAAAAAAATCATATATTTGAAAGGAACTTCAGATTATGGGCTATGGTATGACAGATCACATTGTTTCACGTTATCTGAATATATTGGTGACAAAAAAAGCACCAATGGTAGAGCATTTTTCTTGGGAGGAAGATTGGTTTCTTGGCTAAGCAAGAAGCATGATTGCATTTCACAAAGTACAGCAGAGGCTAAATATATAACAGGAACAAACAATTGTAATTTGATAATTTGGATGAAGCAAATGTTGAAAATTATTGGAATTGAGTTTACTGGGCCTATTATCATACATTGTGCTAACACAAGTACAATTAGCATGTAAAAGAATCCAATGTTACAATCAAAGACAGCATATATCAATTAAGTATCACTTTTTGAGAGAAAAGGTAGCAGAGAAAGAGATCAAAGTGGAGTATGTTAGCACAAAAGAGTAGATAGCAGACATATTTACAAAACCTTTGGCTAAGGATACATCTGAGTATTTGAGAGGAATGCTTGGGGTTATGTCCCAACCTTCCTCAGAACAATTTACGCAAAGATTGCATTAATCCAGTATGAATCAGAGCACTATTCTTTTGTCTGGACTAGATGTATGGGGGAGTACCTGTGTTTGAATTGAGTCATTAAAGACTCTTGGTAATGGTATTCAACAGTGCCTTTGGACACTTCAGCTTTTGCAAATTGGATCAAAGAGCTTTTGCAGATTGGATCAGGGATGTTTTAGAGATTGGCATAATGACACCCTTTGTTATTGATGTCAATGGGGGAGAGTAATACATGAAAAACACCTTTTAAAGCTAACGAGGGAGACATATATATTATGGGAGAGAGTAGTACATGAAAAACTCTTTACAACTTGTCTACAAGAGAGAGATATGCTTATACATTCATGGGCAGCATAAATGGGGGAGTAAAAGCAGATGAGAAAGAAATATATTTCAGTATGCCTGAAACTTTAATGTTTTTCATCATATGTTGCCATCAATGCCAAAGGGGGAGATTGTTGGCATGAATGCTTGATGTTGTTGTACAGGGGAGATTATCAATATGTCAAAGAGATGATTGAGTGCTTATGTGTTCAATTCATGACTGTGTTTGTCATTGATGTCAACATATCAGTTTTCTGGATAGTTCAGTCAGATTGAAGAGGGAGATTCGTTCGACGAGGTTTGTGGTCAAAGAGTTATGTTTTGCACACTTAGAGGAGAATTCAGGTATGTGTTTTGATGTTGTCCTATGTTCGCCAAAAGAGATAAGCATATTTACGTGAGTTACAAAAGATTTTGTGGAGATTGCTCTCAAAGTGAATTTTTGGAAAGCAAGTACTGGTAATTGTGTTGTATCATTTTGGTGAGGCTAAAGATCATTCAGCGGGCTTGGATTATGGTAGAAGACATGTTCGAGATGCTATGGTTAACATCCAATGTTTATTTTGTGAAGATTTGTGAAGACCGTTCAGCAATTTTTTTTCCAGGGGGCCGACTATTGTTAACATCATTACGGGAAGTGTTATTTGTAATCTAACGTGTAAATGTAATATCTTAATGTGGTCCTATACTATTCATTGTAAATTGAAAAAGCCTCAAGGCCAACTCAATTAGTTATTAGGACTTGGTATAAAGGAAGAATACTTTTCTTGTGGTTGAGTATCCAGCATAGATGTTTATTGTTTATGCGAGCTTGAATGTGAACTTGGCTAAGATCAAAGCAAAGATTGATGTTGTTGATGTACTATGAGCTTCAAAGGAATTGTACTAGCAAAGGAGTGCTTTAGTTAGTTCATGTATTTGGATATGTTATCCTGAAGATTGTTTAGTGAAAACAGTCTTGAAGCAATTTGAACAGTGAGTTCGGTTGCTTCCTATCAACTCCTAACAAGGTTGGCACAACTCCTAATAGGGCTGAAATCTTTTGATAGGGATTCAAAATCTCCTAACACGGACTCATATGTATTGATTGTATTTCATTGGCTCCTAACAGAGTCTATCCTTTCACAAGGAACTCCTAACAAAGTCTATCCTTTCACAAGGAACTCCTAACAAAGTCTATCCTTTCACAAGGAACTCCTATATTAGTGCATTATCTTGTGGGCATGATTCCCACCGAGGTTTTTCCTCTAATCAAGGGTATCCCTAGTAAACAAATTTGTTGTTATTGTGCATGATTATCTTTCTATAGTTGTTGCATCTTTTGATTACATGATTCAGATTTGATAAAGTTATTAAAAGTTGTTTTAAGCACATAATTGATTCACCCCCGCCCTCTCAGTTATATTGGTGAACTTTACTTTCTAACAAGACTAAGGTGTGCAAAACGAGGATCTAGCTACAAGGACATTCATGTGTCCCTCTGCAAGTTAACTTTCCACTTGTGCTTGGAGAATAAGGAATATATTATAGGAAGATCAACTTATCGTTATTCACATCAATTTTCTGTCAACTTGTCCTTATTCACATCAATTTTTCATAAGGATCAAACAGGATTCAATTCAATGACAAGTCATTAGGGACTCCAATTTGTCCCTATGAGGGATCAAGGTTAAAGGCTTCCAAGCCAAGAAAGTAACAAATAAAGGAATCAAGGATGTCCCAAACAATGGGATAGGCAGACTTCAACAGACGAGGTTGATCAAATTATGCAAGGAAGAAAGGTCTACAAATGAGAAAGATTGTCATCATTGAAAAAGAACATAAGGACAAGTTTGAGGTTGAGAGCAAGAAACAATTGAAGAACATGATTCACATCAAGAAAGTAATCCTAATGTTGATCCAACAATACAAGGAAATAGATTGAAGAGGTACCAAGGAAGATGACAGTATGTTCAAGAGAGTGGCCCAAGGATCAAATCCAAAGATAAAGATGACAAGGAATTCCAAACTAGGTGAAAATGCAAAGAATTCAGCTACCATAAAGTTACAACATCCGAGAGAAGGAATTCCAAGGACAATAAAGATTTACAAAGACGATTGATGGGGTTGAAACACGGATTGCTAAATGTTGATGTAGCATCCACTAGTCTAATCCAATCAAATTATTTTAAGTGCAAATGTGGAAAGCACCTTCTAAAGGATGACTTCTTGTACAACTAGGCATCTTCCTTGTTTCTCATTGGTTCTCGTGCTATTGAATTTTCCCATTGGCCCATTAAGTGGTACATCAGTGTCATTGAATTAGTATTTAATGGTTGTATCTACCCTAATTAGAGTTTTTTGGAGTAAACCAGAACCACTGATTATGATTTAATCTTGGTCGTTCATTACATTTGGGGCTCCTAAAGAAACCATGCTCCTCCCATTCGTAAAAGAAGAGACATCAAATTGTTGCCATAATGCTTTCAGAGTATTTGCTAATTCATAGTTGATCTCCATGGTGGACTAATTGTGTTGCTTTGGAGTATTGCATGGTTTCTACATATCCTCACTTAGATTACAATTTCATTTCATGTGGATAGAAATAAAATTTAGTTGAATGGAAAATATTTGGCTGCACCTTTGTGAAACTTCCATAGACCATACCACTAACTACTTGTTGATTGTAAGTTTTCCTCGCATGGTCACTTGGCATATTTATGAGCTTTACTTTGGTTATTGCTTGCACATTGATATGCATCGATGGATGGTTTTAATGGAAGGGTGATGGTTTGAACATCCTACATTTACCTTAGGAGATCACAGCAGCTTAACTAATAACTTAATTTTGTTGATTCAAGATCTTTGATAGGAACAAGTTGTTCGGAATAAGGTGTCTCAACCTTGTATAATTCCTATTCTTATTATTTGTTTTGTAAAATGTATTTCTTGCAGATAATGTTGATGTGTCAACATCTTGAATTGTGTGTAAGGAGATCATGACTAAAACGGTTATGACGGATTCCTATGACACGTAAGAGCTATGTTAGGAAGATTCAATGACAAGTGAAGACATGTGGCAACTAAGATATTTGAGTACTGTACACTACCCCAAAAAAAATTTTGGAGTTCCTATTTTCTCGGAGAATGGTAAAACCCTAATATGGTTTACCTTTGGGAGTAGCCCTAAAGTGAAGCGCATGTTATAAGCGTTTTTAGGGTTGCGAAGAGATGCGATGCGAAAAAGGTGTATTGTTGGTATTGCAAGTAGCTACTAGAGTCTTCTGTTGTTGATGTTGAGCTTGCACTGCAAGTGTATTGTAACCTTGTGTTGAAGATAATACATTGTGCAGGTTCTGAAGGGGTGGGGTTGTTTTACCGAAAGGTTTTTCCCCACCGGAAAATCTTTGTGTTATGTGTTCTTTTCTCTGTCTATTTTCTGTATGCATGGTTGGCTACAATATTGTTGTTTACATGATATTGAATCTGTAAGTGTAGAAGATTTTAATAGGATTTGCATCATACTTTCCTTATGAGATTAGTGTAGGAAGTTGTTTCCGCACCTGAGTTTCCTTACAAGTGGTATCAGAGCTTGATCAACTTTTGATCCTAGTTGTTGGGTAGGGTTTTTTGAGCTAATCTCATGTTGAGTGGGAGTCTTGTGCAAAGCATCCTGAATCATATTTGCAGATTGAGATGGCGAGTTCATCATATGGAAGAATGGAGGTGGAGAAATTTAATGGTACTAATTTTGAGTTGTGGAAACTCAAGATGGAAGACATGTTGGAAGATCGTGACCTATGGGAAGTGACTACAAGTGCTACAAGACCAGCAACTATAGCTCAAACAGATCGGGATATCAAAGACCACAAAGCTAAGGGTCTCATAAGACTCTATTTAACTGATGCAGTCCTTCTGAATGTTCTAGATGAGAAAACCGCATATAGTTTGTGGGAGAGACTTGGGGCCGTGTATTAGGCCAAATCTTTGGTGAACAAGTTGTTCCTAAGGAAGAAGTTGTATTCTCTGCGAATGGAGGAAGGTGGATCCTTAACGAATCATTTAAATGCATTTAATTTGCTAGCTGCACAGTTGACATCAGCCGATGTCAAGTTAGAGGAGGATCGTTGCTACACACTTTTGTGTTCTTTACCGGATTCATGGGACCATCTTGTGATGGCTCTCGGAAGCACATTAGTCACCTTCAAAATGGATGATGTGGTGTCTTCGTTGATATCAGAGGAGATGCGGAGAAAGGCTTTCGTTTCGGAAAAAGAAGCCCTTGCTGTTTGTGGGAGATCCACGGAAAGAGGAAAGAAAAATGACAATAAGTCTGACAATAAGGGTAGATCCAAATCCCGTGGGAAGTCAAAGACTTCCAATAAGTCCAAGGCAAAATGTTGGAACTGTGATAAGACTGGGCACTTCCGTAAAGACTGTAAAGAGCCTAAGAAGAAGAAGAAAGCCTCAGATTCTGGTTCTGAAAAATCTCAAGAAGATGGCGATGCATTCATCGTAGCTTTGGCAGCCCATGCATCTGATGATGTGTGGTTGGTTGACTCGAGTGCATCTTTTCACATGACCTCTCATCGAAACTGGTTCTCAAGATATGAAGAGTTCGATGGTGAAAAGGTGTACTTGGGTGATGATTCTCACCTAAAGATAGTTGGATGCGGAAGGGTCACTATCAAATTTCTTGATGGACGAGTAAAGGGAATCAATGGAGTTATGCACATTCCAGGCTTGGCATGAAACCTATTATCTGTAAGTATGCTAAATGATGTAGGTGTGCAAGTTGTTTTTTCTAAAGATGGATGTAGGATGATGAGAGGAGCTATGTTGCTTGCTAAGGGTACTAGGAGAGGTACTTTGTTTCAGCTTGATGCATACATTTCTCAGTGTAATAGTTCTTCTGTTTCAAAGAAGAGAGCAGCTATCACTTCATCCCCACCATCTGAACGAGCAGTAAAGAAGACTGTGGTTAGTGGTTCTGATGGTAGTGCAACAAGTGTACCTAAGGGTGCAAACACTTTGGAAGGAAAGCTTCCTGCAGAAAAGACAATGTTGTGGCATATGAGATTTGGCCACATTGGTGAGAAGGGTCTCAGAACCCTGAAAAACAAAAATCTCGTTGAGGGGTTAAATGATTGCAATCTCGAGTTCGACTTCTGTGAACACTGTGTATATGGTAAACAAAATCGTGTTCAATTTTACTCTAGTTCTCACAAATCTTCTAATGTATTGGATCTTATTCATTCTGATGTATTTGGTCCTATAAAAGTTCCTTCAATCTCCAAGTCTGTATTTTTTGTATCTTTCATAGATGATTACAGTAGAAGGACATGGATTTATTTCCTTAAAAGTAAGACACAAGTCTTTAGTCGATTCAAGGAATTTAAAGCCCTTGTAGAGAATCAGACTAGTTAGAAGATTAAGTGTGTGAGAACTGACAATGGTGGTGAGTTTTGCTCAGCAGAGTTTGAACAGTTCTGTAAAGAACAAGGTATCGAGAGGCATAAGACAACTCCTTATACCCCGGAGCAAAATGGAGTTGCAGAGAGAATGAACAGGACACTGATGGAGAAGGCTAGGAGTATGCTTAGTGGAGTTGGTTTAGAACAAAGGTTTTGGGCCGAAGCTGTGGCCACTACTTGCTATCTGGTTAACAGATCTCCTACATCAGCCCTTATTGGTAAGACACCCATGGAGGTCTGGTCTGGTAAGAAGCCTTCAATTAGACATCTTCGTGTTTTTGGTTGTGAAGCTTATGCACATGTTCCAAAGGAGAAAAGATCTAAGTTGGAAAACAAAGCTGTTAAATGTATTTTCATCGGGTACAGTGCTGGTGTGAAAGGATACAAGCTTTGGGATCCTGTGACTAGTAAGGTGTTGTATGGCAGAAACGGTATTTTTAGAGAGCTAAGATCTTCTCCTATTGTGCTACAACCAGATGAAAAAGAAAAGGAAAAAGATGTTGTTCAGTTGCCTCCTACCCCTGAGAAGACTGAATAGAGAGACCATGTTGGGTCTAATGATGAGGAGAGCTCTAGCAGCTCTAATAGTTTAGAAGAAGAGGAAGAACAACCTCAACCTCAGCCCTTGAGGAGATCCACGAGAGAAAGAAAGCAACCAGAAAGGTTTGGTTATTCTATGTTAGATTCCAGTTGTGCTTTTGCTTTGATTACTAACAGTGATGAACCTAGATCTGTGAAAGAGGCTTTGGGCATGGAAGATGCACGTTCCTGGATTGAGGCTATGGATGATGAGATGGCTTCATTAGAGAAAAACAAAACATGGGACCTTGTACCTTTGCCTAAAGGGAGAAAATCTGTTGGCTGTAAATGGGTGTTCAAGAAGAAATTTTGTGCAGATGGCAGTGTTGAAAGGTACAAAGCTAGATTGGTTGCAAAGAGGTATTCACAGGTAGAGGGAATAGATTATGGTGAGATATTCTCTCCTGTTGCAAAGTTGACATCCATTAGATTTCTGTTACCTCTTGCTGCATCATATGATTTAGAGATAGAACAGATGGATGTGAAGACAGCTTTCCTTCATGGTGATTTGGAGGAAGAGATTTATATGTCACAGCCTGAGCACTACATTGTTAAAGGTAAAGAATCCTTTGTTTGCAGATTAAAGAAATCTCTATATGGTTTGAAGCAATCTCCTAGGATGTGGTACCTTAAGTTTGATGCCTTTGTGTTGTCAATTGGATTTGTAAGATCAAAATCAGATCATTGTGTTTATTTCAGAATTGAAAATGATCGCCTTCTTATTGTTGCATTATATGTTGATGATATGTTGCTGTTTGGGAAGGGTAAGGGTATGATTTCTGATTTTAAATCTCAGTTGTCAGCATAGTTTGAGATGAAAGATCTTGGGGCAGCTAGGTACATCTTGGGTATGGAAATCAGTAGAGACAGGCCTAACAGAAAACTTTGGTTGAGTCAGAGTAAGTATGTGAAGTCTGTGTTGGACAGGTTCAGCATGGCAGATTGTAGACCACTATGTGTTCCTATTCCTGTGGGAACAAAGTTATCTGTAGATGATTGTCCAAAATCTCCTAGTGAGGTGGAGGACATGAGTAGAGTACCTTATGCTAGTGCAGTTGGCAGTCTTATGTATGCTATGGTCTGTACTAGACCAGACATTGCCCAAGCAGTGGGAGTCCTGAGTCGATTTATGGCTAATCCTGGACAGATACATTGGGATGCAGTTAAGCGAGTATTCAGATATTTGAGGGGTACATCAGATTACTCCATATGTTATCATGGTAACTCTTCTGGATCTCAGCATTCAGTTTGTATTCATGGGTTTGTGGATTCAAATTGGGCAGGTGATATTGACCGCAGGAGATCCACCAGTGCTTATGTGTTCACTATGTTTGGTGGTGCCATCAGTTGGATGAGCAAGCGACAACCTGTGGTTGCTTTGTCCACTACAGAAGCTGAGTACATGGCTGCTACTCATGCTTGTAAGGAAGCCATTTGGCTTAAGAGATTGTGTTCTGATGTTGGTGTTGATGCAGAACAAATTGCTATTTGGTGTGATAGTCAGAGTGCTATTTGCCTTGCAAAGAATCCAACTTTCCATGCCAGAACGAAGCACATTGATGTGCAGTATCACTTTGTGAGAGATATGGTGGAAGATGGAAAGGTAAATTTGGAAAAGGTAGATACTGTGAAGAATGTTGCAGATGCATTAACGAAACCAGTGGGCACTGAGAAGTTCAGATGGTGTTCAGAGTCTATGGGCCTTTTGGCCTATAGCGGTTAGTTCCTATTATGTTCCTGTTGCTCTTACAAGGTGTTCGACAAGTGGGAGAATGTTAGGAATAAGGTGTCTCAACCTTATATAATTCCTATTCTTATTATTTGTTTTGTAAACTGTATTTCTTGCAAATAATGTTGATGTGTCGGCATCTTGAATTGTGTGTAAGGAGATCATGACTAAAATGGTTATCACGGATTCCTATGACACGTAAGAGCTATGTTAGGAAGATTCAATGACAGGTGAAGACATGTGGCAACTAAGATATTTGAGTACTGTACACTCTACCCCAAAAAAAAATTTTGGGGTTCCTATTTTCTCGAAGAATGGTAAAACCCTAATACGGTTTACCTTTGGGAGTAGCCCTAAAGTGAAGCGCATTTTATAAGCGTTTTTAGGGTTGCGAAGAGATGCGATGCGAAAAAGGTGTATTGTTGGTACTGCAAGTAGCTACTGGAGTCTTCTGTTGTTGATGTTGAGCTTGCACTGCAAGTGTATTGTAACCTTGTGTTGAAGATAATACATTGTGCAAGTTTTGAAGGGGTGGGGTTGTTTTACCGAAAGGTTTTCCCCCACCAGAAAATCTTTGTGTTATGTGTTCTTTTCTCTGTCTATTTTTTGTATGCATGGTTGGCTGCAATATTGTTGTTTACATGATATTGAATTTGTAAGTGTAGAAGATTTTAATAGGATTTGCATCATACTTTCCTTATGAGATTAGTGTAGGAAGTTGTTTCCGCACCTGAGTTTCCTTACACAAGTGATATAATAATTGATGGAATACGCTAGACTCAAATTTACTTACCAATCTAATTTTGTGATTGTGCTTGCTCTGATTGTGCAGATCTTTGGGACAATGTATTCACTAAAGGAGGACGGGCTTGCTGTAATCAATGTCTTGCTTGCAGATATAATCACTATGATTGAATAATGATCGCAGTCTTTATTGTTGTAGTAATCATTGAGTCTGAGAATGCCTTGTAATTGATTCCAAACTGCCAATAACTCCTGGGATATATAAGTGTGGTAATATGTCTTCATAGAGACATGACTCTACATGGCCAATGGCCACGTAGGGTCATATCCCTACGTGGACATAATACTAAGCCATGAGTAATCTTAATTTGGTAGTTAACAATCTCACCCCATAGTCATTCGGTGCACAATTTCATTTGTCTCTACTTATAACAAGAGCCCGATATGGCAGGTAAAGTCATTTATAAATAGTCAAACATATATGTGTGTGTGTGTGTGTGTATAGATATACATACATACATACATATATGTATATGCATATATATATATATATGTGTGTGTGTGTGTGTGTGTGTATATGTATGTATGTATGTATGTATGTGTATATATATATGTGTATGTATGTATGTATGTATGTATATTATTCTTATCTGTAATATAAACAATGTTCATTCAAATGCTTAGTATCACTTCAACTGATGCTATACATCAACACTCCCTTTTAGAAAGGGAGAAGTGACAAAACTTTAAGAGATATCAATATTAAGGATATCTATACACAATACATTATTTGACTTTAACACTCTGAAATAGTGACTTGTCAAATAATTACAATCACCATGTTATGAACACTATCATAACATATATTATGATCTCTAATTGTCCAAAACAATATCTAGAGTAATCATAATACATTGGTTATCAATGACTTCCGACGTATCTGGAACAAAATTGTCATAATAATAGGCCTATCATTTGTAAGATCGTCACCTTATAAAGATTACCTTCTGAATATATGTCTCTGAAAGATCATCATCTTTCATTACATATCTGATGCAACTATTCAACTTAGAAGCATAAACACACATATAAATTGGAACTTAAGTTCAATATTCAAAAATTACAATTTGATCATATCAAGTTTACCTCTGAAATATTCCAATTTAACATTGGCAATAGGTTCAGTAAGAGTATCTATTGTTTGCTCATCAATCTTGATATACCATATCTCTAATTCAAACACTGAATTTATAGTTAACTAATTTATCTGAGTACAACATTGCATATGTCACTAATGTATTTGAACTTTGGAAATGTATCGCTCTCCCTTTAATTCCTCACTATGGGATTCTCTTTTAAATTTATCCACTTTATCTCTTTGTTCAACAACTTAAAATGAAAGATTTACATCCTTTTCCATACTTAACTTCCGCTAGGGCTGCTTGAATTTTCTCCCGTTCTGGACAGAAGTAATGAGCATGACCGAATTTGTCACATTTGAAACATTGTACTTTGGACCAATCTCTTTTCTTGTATGATTCGTTGAATTCCTTGTCGTCTTGATGAATTCCCTTTCTTTTTCCCTTATTATTGGTACTAGCTTGAAGAGCTTGAAATTCTCCCTCTTGATTTGAAATGATTCCTCTCATAATCTTGACTCTTCTTGAGTGCATTTGTTTTTTGGTAGTTCAAACTTAGGAAGTTCTGGTCAAGAACTTAGTCCACAAATAAATGTCTCCCAAGATAGCGGTAATCCTTTTAAGGCTATAATGCTAAGTTCTTTGTCATCTGCTTCATTTACAATGGTTGCAAATTGATCTTTCAATTCTGAGATTCTTAGGAATTAAGACGTAACAGTTTCTCCATTATTCATCTTGATGTATAATAGATCTTGCTTCAATGTTAGCAATCTGCTTGTGTTATTAATTTCGTAAGTTTTTTTTTATGATGGAAAACATCTCAAAAGCAGTTTTAAGACTTGATATAGAAGGAAGAATATGATCCTTCACCGAATATATAATAATTTTCATGGCCTTGTTGTTGTGCCTTTTCTATGTCATTTTATCTGGATCATTTTTAGGTATTGTTTTGTTTGATTCTATGTACTCTTCTAACTCCATTCCTCTTAGTACTATCATGACTCGAATTTTCCATGATGAAAAATTTGATGCCCTCTCAACTCTATCCTCTAATTTTACACAATTAACCATTTTGATTTGAGGATAAAATTTAATATTGATAAATCTGAGTTTTAATTTTAATTCTGGAAAATATATATATTCCTATCAGGATGGTTATGATACCATGTTGATTCAGGATCTCTGACAGGAACAAGTGATATAATAATTGATGGAATATGCTAGACTAAGATTTACTTACCAATCTGATTCTGTGATTGTGCTTGCTCTGATTGTGCAGATATTTGGGACTGTGTATTTACTGAAGGAGGACGGGCTTGCCGTAATCAATGTCTTGCTTGCAGATATAATATATAATCGCTATGACTGAATAATGATTGCAGTCTTTATTGTTGTAGTACCCGTTGAGTCTGAGAATGCCTTGTGATTGATTCCAGACTGCTGATAACTCCTGGGATATATAAATGTGGTCATATGTCTCCGCAGAGACATGACTCTACATGGCCATGTGGTCATATGTCTCCGTAGAGACATGACTCTACATGGTCAATGGCCACATAGGGTCATGTCCCTATGTGGACATAATACTAAGCCATAAGTAATCTTAATTCAGTAGTTAACAATCTCACCCGAAAACCATTTGGTGCACAGTTGCATTTGTCTTTACTTATAACAAGAGCCCAATATGACAACTGAAGTTATTTATAAATAATCAAACATATATATGTGTGTGTATATATATATATATATGTATATATATTATTCTTATCAGTAATATAAACAATGTTCATTCAAATGCTTAGTATCACTTCAACTAATGCTATACATCAACAAATGTTGATGGCTGAACTAGGTCCAGTAGAATTACAAAAACATCTACAATTTCTTACATTTCCTAAACCCTTTTCCTTTGTAGTTTGTTTAATTAGAGGTGGTAGAATTAGTTGATTTTTACTAAATGTACAATGTAAGTTTCATTGTGATACCCAACATATCACATCATTATAACTAAGTGAAAGTCAGCAACTATATGGAACCTTGGGGTTGTCTCATTTGATCACACAATCCATATACATTGTTTAACATATGAGCATCCTTATTAAATAGAGGATTTGATATTTGGTTTTTCATCCTGTATGTTGGAGATGGAATTTAAGTGCACAGGTTGATGTATCATTTCTAAGGCATACTGCCTCTAATTGATATAATTGAAGTTACCAGTAGAAGGGAAAGTTAAAAATTGCACGTAGTTCATTACACCATAAACCTATAAGTGATTGTCTAATGAAATTAAAATTGTAACTGCAGGCTGGTAGCCATCGTATATGTGAACATTAGGGCTACTATTACACTGAATAGTCATTTGTACTTGCAAATCTGTTTACTAATCATTTTGGGAATTCTGAATCATTCTGGAATAGCAAATGAGATCTGAATCTACAACGTGCTAAAAAAAAAATATTGTGTGTTTTTTTAGTGTTTGCAAGAGTTGAGAGTCATTTCAACAATGCATCAATGAAATTATGTGCATAACCAAGAGAATACAAACCTCAATGATGGAAAAAAGAAATTACAAATATAATAAGGTACAACTTTCAAAATCGAGGTACTTGCATATACTTTCTAGTTCCTTCACATGTTAAATTACCATTGTATTCCAAAAAGTCACCTTTGAGGGAATGCGGAAATGCATCAGGTAGAAACAAACAAGTAACCTTTGTAATGACCCTATTTTGGAATTGCCATAAATTTTTCCCACTATACTTGTAGAAAATAACATTATTACTCCTTATATATATCTCCAGACTGCTGTTGCAATTTAGACAGGTCAGATTTATAATTTTAATACTGTTTCCTTACTTTTATCACAATTACCACCCTTCAAAAGGGTCACAACGCATCATCATAGCTGCCCCTTTGAAATACTGCTTCCTTACTTTTATCACAATTACCACCCTTCAAAAGGATCACAACACATCATCATAGCTGCCCCTTTGAAAGAGTCGATTCCTTACATTCTTCTCATTAGTTTCTTCTTCTATTAATGCTTAATTCATTTTTGCTCCCTTCTTTTTTACTTTCTCTACACTTCAAATGAAGTTCTCTTCTCTCCCTTTTATTTCCACATTTGAGTGGGTCACTAGTTTTCAGTTCATGTCTTTTGACCATTCATTAAACTAAATTAAATTAAATTTTTCTTTTATATTTTATTTTATTATTATATTAATTAGTAAATCTTATTTCAACAAGGGGACATTTCACACTATGTGATACATCATTCTAATGACAGCATAATGACAATTCAGGCACAGATCACAATTCATCTCATGCAATTCCAAGGAGCGAGTATTGGAAATAGCATGCTGATAGAGAACATGAAATTTTCTTTGCTATCCTGATATGATAAAAAATACTGCTTAAGTTAAACTAAACAGAGTAGAAATTTGAACTTGTAAGACTATAAGAGAGTCTGTAACTAAACCAAAAACTAAAATCTTTTTTCTACCCTGAAAGTCTGCAATTGCTAGAATCACAAACAAATTTCTGTATATTAAAATAATGCAGATATGACTATGGAAAGGCCGTTTAAGATAGACTATAAGATCAAGAGGCTTTTCTTCAAAAATTGATTGCCATCTTAGACTTACTCCCTCCAACACATTATTGGCCAAGAAAATAAGTCTGCAGTAGACAAGCTTGTAAAACAGTATTCTTCAAACTTTTCAAACTATTGTAAGGTTTGTTTACATGCATTCCTATTCTGCATAATAAGCCAAGATAACAATCAGTTAAGGTTATGGTGACTGGTCCCATGGAGGTAGGAGAGCTGAAAATGTTCAGCCGGTACTGTTAAGCTAACTTAGAGTTTCTTCGAAGCAAATTCTTACATAGATGTGTAAATTCTTTTCCGGTAAGAAAATTAGGTGAAGATGTCAAAGTTTAAATATAAATTAATTAAACTATATACAAATAATTGGACCAACCGCCACACTCTAATTATTGATCTTGGAGACTGACCACCATCATGGGGTATTGAAACTGCCGGATTTTGAAGATTACTAATGCATGCAACTATTACTGTAACGACAAATCTAAGAGCTGCCACATAGACATGAAAATCCCTACACCGCTGCAGGAAACCTCCAGCCCCCTCCCCATCACCAGCATAGGATACGCTATCATGGAATGGACTTGGGCATCTTTTTTTTCACTGGAATAGTCCTCACTTCCGTGGAATAGGGAAAAAAAATCAGCTACAGGGCAGAAATGAATCATTTTCTGTAAATAAGAGCCATTTACAAGTATCTCCAACTTCAAGTTTGCATTGGGAATGGGAGCCAAAAATTCCCCTGCCACAGCAGAATCCCCTTCACATGCTGTCATTTACATCAAACTTCTATTCGCATGTATTTTCATCACAGCCTACTCAAAAACTAATCTAAAAATCTAAAGAAAAACTCCATTGAAATCAAGTAGCCGCATTTATTCAAATCGATAGAACTGTCCTCAAAGTAGAAATAAGAACCCAAGCCCCTTCCATGGGACCACGTCATAAGTCCGAAACAATCCTCCAAACAGTTTTCCTGAACTTTTTGGTATGCCATGAGCAATTTAGGAGAACATTCTTAATATAGAATCGACAACAATATATATACTTTTCCAGAAACACTTCTGTCCTGGTTCAGATAATGATTCAATAACAGGCTAGTTGGGATTATTACATACTCTACATGGTTGTCATGTGAATCAAGATATGGGTGTTTGGTATTTGTCAATAAAATAATGAAGAGCATGTCAACCTTGACTCTCAGGAAATTGCACAATGGAGTAGGGAAAAGAGCCAGTTCCCGTCCATGTTCCAATGACCGTCACGTCCTACCTCCTACCGTTACCTATCCCACCAATTATCCGTTATAAAAAGCCCCAAAAATGATAGCACATGTACTAATAGCCGATCCCACATGTTCTAATAGTTAATCTTCTTTTAGCTTTCTTGGTTTCTGATTAGTCCATTTGTGCAAAAAGTACTATTTTTTTAATGAGGGACTATTAGGGATGAACATCACGAAACATTTTTAAATGTCTCTCTTAGACCACCTTGCACTCTTTGAGTTCCACAAAGAGCTCCATAAATGTGGAAAAGCCGAATACTTAGCTTTAAGAAGACAAACAGATTAAAATCTGTAAAATCTGTAGGTGAGCAAAGTTACTGGCTCGTCTCTCCTATACGGATGTTTAAAGAATGCGCACCCATTTCAAACCCCTTCAGTTTTCAAAGAAAATACTAACAATCGTAATTACATGCCTGCGAGTAAGTCGTGGAAGGAGTGGACATGAGCACAAAGGAAGATATGCAATTGGAATTCAAAGGTAACCCTACCGATGCCTCCTATTGAAAAAATAGCATCAACTAATGGATTGGTACCTTGCGTGAGTAGATATCAGCGAGAGCAGCTCCCCAGCCGTCATTGGCAAAACTGAACTGGACAATGGACGATCCGAAGAGAACAAAAAGCGGCCTTGCTGGACCGACCATCCTTAGAAGTTACGCCATTTTCCTTGTTCCCCCCGGCTGATAAAGTTGCTTCCGCAATTAATCACCCACCAAATTTCGGATGGCATCACTGCTTCAGAGTCACGAGCGAAAGCGGTAGGTAGATGCGGAAGCATTTAAGGATCTTGACATTGTCATGAAAGGTCCGCCAATTACCAGTAATTAACTCCATCATTAGTGTTCCAACTCTTCAGATTTTCTGGTTTTCGAAAAAACAATTCGGATCCTTTCGGCCAATTAATTTAAATGCACATCTTTCGATATCAATCAATATCTACTGTAAATAAATAAATAAATAACAAAAAATAAATAAATGTTTCCCTTAATGATATTGTTTATTTAATATATATTTTTCTAATTGTGAAATTTATGTGATATGGAGCTTTAATCTTAATTTTTGATGAATAGACTTTTCTCATTAATTTAAACCTTTAAATATACATATCTACAAAAAAGGGGTCGAGATATAAGATCACCCCACGAGTTCAAACAACCCAAGACCAAGCATCGACTATTCATCAAAAATATATATATAAATAGAAATATACTAGTATAAATATCTTAAATAAATCTATCTAAAGAAATGCCAATAGATATCCACTATAAAATAATTATAATTTAATTGACTACGTCTAAATTATTTACATTTCTTTTTATCTCTATTTATTTAGTTTTTTAATAGCTTAATCTTTTTATTTTAATTTCTTAAAAAATGGATGATTTATATCTCCAAATATTATAATTTAAACGGATATTTTATGTGGTATTTATTAAATTGTTTTTAAAAGTATATTCTATTTATAATAAGATTTAAACTTTTGACATGTAGATGGTTGTCAAATTTAACATAGAAGAATAAAAGTTAACATTAACACACTCACACCATCCCACTCCCCCATTCTACCATTGTAGAGCACCTATCGACATTAAAAACTTCAAGCTGCAAGAGTAGTGCCAATCGAAGAAGGGTCTTTATCATCAGAACCCTATAAATCCTTGGGATTATTGATTAGCTCAAGGGGAGCCCAACTATGAGCAGCAGCAGCATCTTAATTTTGAATATAATTATAATTCTAATTTCATCTCAATTTTATTCATAACTAGTATAGATATCTTAAATAAATCTATCTAAAGAAATGCCGATAGATATCCACTCTAAGTTGATTGTGTTTTAATTTACTACATCCAAAACTATTTATATTTAACTAACTCCATTTATTTATTTTTATTCGCTAACTTAAGCTTTTTATTTTAATTTCTAAATAAATTTGATATTTATATCTCCAAAGATTATAATTTTAATAAATATTTTATGTGGTGTTTATTAATTAATTCTAAAAAGTGTACTATGTTTATAAATCAATTTAAGATTTGACATGTAGATGGTTGTCAAATTTAACCTAAAAATAAAAGTTAATTTTAACACACTCACACCATCTCACTCCATCCTTTTTGTCATTGTAGAATGTCTATCGGCATTAATTAATTTACTACACCCAAAACTATTTATATTTAACTAACTCCATTTATTTTATTCTATTCACTAACTTAAGCTATTTATTTTAATGTATAAATAAATTTGATATTTATATCTTCAAAGATTATAATTTTAATAAATATTTTATGTGTTGTTTATTAATTAATTATAAAAAGTGTACTATGTTTATAATTCAATTTAAGATTTAATGTGTAGATGATTGTCAAATTTAACCTAAAAATAAAATTTAACATTAACACACTCACACCATGTCACTCCACCCTTTTGCCATTGTAGAATGCCTATTGACATTAATAATACCTACTAGTATAGATATCTTAAGTAAGTCTATTTACAAAAATGTCGATAGATATCCACTACAAAATAATTATACTTTAATTCACTACATCTAAAATTATTTATATTTCTTTTATCTTCATTTATTTGATTTTTTACTAACTTAATATTTTTATTTTTATTTCTAAAAAAATAGATAATTTATATCTCCAAATATTATAATTTAAACAAATATTTTATGTCGTGTTTATTAAATTATTTATAAAAGTATATTCTATTTATAATAAGGTTTAAACTTTTGACATGTAGATGGTTGTCAAATTTAACTTAGAAAAATAAAAGTTAACATTAACATGCTCACACCATCCCACTCCACCCATTCTGTCATTGTAGAATGTCTAGCAGCCTTAGTAATAATTATAATCATATTCTCAATCTATTCTCAATCTTGACCTTAGTACTAATCTTAATTGTATCTTTAATAATTATATCTCTATTCCTAACCTTAACCCTATTCCTATCTCTATCATTATCTCCAGCTCCAACCCTAATTCTACCGTCTAGCCTTAACTCTATCCCTAAACGTAGCATTGTCCTTTATCCTAACTCAAACCATAACCATAGTCATATCCTTGTTGCTAATCATATAATTAAGCTGATAGGCTTTATATGTAGGAGCTTTGCTCTGGGATTTTGCAAATTTCTACTGCAAAATTCTCAAGCTGATGATTTTTTTCTAGCAATGAAAAATAGCAACCTATTATATTTAAAAAAAAAAAATTTAAAAAAATTTAGTCTTACTTTTTTATATTAGAAATAAGGAGATCAAAATTACAAGAGATCACAGAGTATCAAAGTTTAGAGGCCAAGCCTCAAACCATCAAAATGAAGTATATACAACGAAACAACAGAACAAAATCATAGACCATGACACCAAGTAAAGCTCATCAACCTAGGTATCCACCGAAGCTACCCAGCCCAAGGGGCCATCCATCCACACCATGCTTTTTGGATCTTGAATGTGATTCTGCATGTAAACCATCTCACTAGAAGCATTGTGAGGTCTTCTTTTAATCTCATTGCTAAACCTACTAAAGGTTTGATTGAAAACATGTATGTTATCCAAGTGTAGCCTCCAGAAGTATCCATGATTAACCTCATTTGCAAAAAAGGTAGCATGATCATCCTTGAGCAGCCTTTTGAATTTAGCCTCGTTGATTTTCATGGTCATCTGAATCTGCGAAAATTTTTTAAAATAAGTGAGACTTCGGAAAACCTCAGTAAGCATTCTGGGGATATTTTGAAACCTTTCTTCATTTCTGCACTTCCAAATTTGCCATAAAATGTAAGATAAGGTAATATCCCAAAACATATTAACATCTTTTCTAGCATTAAGGATAAAGCCAGTAATAACTTCAAAAATACTGAAATTAGAAGGGATAGAAATGCCAAACATTAACCAAACCTCTTTGGCAAAAGTGCACTCAAAGAAAATATGTTTTCCCGTTTCTGGGGTTCTACAAATGCTGCAATAGTTAATATCAGAGAAGGAGTTCCTAATAGACAACTTATTAAGAATAAGTAACCATTTAAAACTTTTAATTTTAGGATCAATAGAACTTTTCCAAAGATAATCAAAAACCTTCATCCAAGAAGAAATATCCAAATCGGTAATCCAAATATTGTTAATATGATTGATTATGTCAACATTATTATTTAAAACAGAATAAATATTCTTCGCTTTAAGTTTGGAGATGATGATACCATCAGGCCATTTTATCTTCAAATAACTATTAAAGTCCACATGACATAGGGTAGGGATATCATTACTAGCTTTAACAATCATACTATAAGTCTTTTTATGAGATTCAGGAAGTTTAAATTTATTCTTTAAAGCATCCCAAGGGATAAGTCCGTCCATTTCAAAGATATCAATGAATTGCTTGATTCCAAGGTTAGCCCAATACTTAGCCGAGCACCCTTGGGTAAGAGCAAGGGGTTTATTACCAAGCTTAAGGTTCCACCAAATGGATCTTTCACCATGGAGGGTTTTATTATCATAGAAGTCTTTGTTAGTGATGAATTGCCTAACATGGTTCCAGGCTTTCCAGATGGATTTAAAAACTGTCGAGCCTTGAACTATAATAGGAAATTCACCACAAATGAGATCAGTGAGAGGAAGATTTTTCCAGAATTTAGCATTTTTAGGATATCCCCTCTCAATATTATTACAAATCAAAACTTTCCAAGGATCACCTCCCTCTAAGGCATGAAAGATCCATTTGGAGGCTAAAGAAAGACCACAAAGTCTTAGATCTTTCAACCCAAGGCCCCCAAGGAGCTTATCAACATGACACCAATTCCAATTAACAGAATGCAACTTTTTATTTCCCTTCCCATCAGACCAAAGATAATTTCTAATAGCTTTCTAGATTTCCAAAACTTGGTAGTCATTAAAAATCCAAGCAGAGGCATAATATATATTGTAAGAAGACAAAATCTTTTGGCAAACTTGGATTCTTCCAGCAAGAGATAGAGGCCTACTGTGCCACTTGTTCAACTTATTATGGATCTTATCCTTGACCCAACCTCACATCTTTTTTAAAGAGGGATCAACAGAGAAAGGGATACCTAAGTATCTAACAATTTTAGAGGGACCACCCCATTGGAAATCAAATTTACTAAACCAATTAGGAGGTTGATCATTCCAACCAAGACAAATAAATTTGGCATGAGATAATTTAGCTCCAAAAAGTTTACAGAAGAAGTTAAGTTTATTGATCATGGCAACAAAATTCTCTTCAGAGGCTTCATGAAACAGAGAAGTATCATCAGCAAACTGACAGTTTATAATCTCCTTATTATTAGGAAGGATGATTCCTTTAACAGCGGGGGATAAAGTGTTGTCCCTAAGAATATAAAAAAGAGCTTCAGAGGCAATAACAAAAAGGGCAGGAGCAAGAGGGCACCCTTGCCGAATCGATCTTCCCAAAGGGAAAGGGGTAGATAGGGATCCGTTGACATCAACTTGAGCATAAGCATCCTTGAGAAGAGTTTTAACAATACCACAAAAGAAAGATGGGAAACCAAAAGCCTCGAGCATCATGTTAATAAAATTTTATTCAATTCTATCATAAGCCTTTTCAAAATCCAACAAAAACATAGAAACATTTTGCTTAGTATGCTTAGCCCAATTAAGAGCTTCCCAACTAGTAATAAGATTCTCTAATATATATCTACCCTTCACAAAACCAATTTGGGTAGGGCAAACAAATTTGGGGAGAATAGCTTCAAGCCTAGTTGACATAATCTTAGCCAAAATTTTATAAGAAACGTTTAAAAGAGTTATAGGCCTCCAATTCTTAATAAGGGATTTATCACCCTCCTTAGGTATGAGTTTAATAATTGTAGAATTAATATCCCTACCCAAGGTTCCAGCATCGATGGCTTCATTATAAATATTAATTAAGACTTTGCTAATCCATTTATTGTTAGCCTTGTAGAATTCTACAGGTAGCCCATCAGGCCCAGGAGCTCTATCATTATTAAGGGAATTGATTGAATTCTCAATTTCAAGAGACAAGGGTTGCTCTAGAATAGAAGCGTCCTCAACCGAGATCCTTTTAGGAATAAGATTCTTACAGCGATCTCTAAGGGCCCTAGCCTCCTGAGTATCCTCTGAAGTAAAAAGATTTTTATAGAATTTAGCAAATTCATTCTTGATAATATCAATATCAGTAATAAGATGATTGTTAATAAGTAGTTTATCAATAGATTCTTTAGCTTGCTTATGTTTAATAAGATTAAAGAAAAATTTACTACCTCTATCCCCATAATGTAACCAATGGGCTCTTGAACGAATTCTTGCCCCAAAGCTTTTTGATGTTGATGTTTTCTGAGAGCATTCTTAGCATGGGCAAGCTGGAGACCGAGATAAGGATCATTCGAGTTATTTTGGATATCCATTTCAGCATTATAAAGATTATTATTAAGCAAGGATTCCTTAAATCTATAATCTTTGGCCTTCTTTTGACCAATAGTTCTTAAAAAATTCTGCCAGGTAGAAACATCAAGACTCCACCTACGGATATAGGATAAAGAGGGAAAATGAGATCATTGATGAGTCTTATAATAGAAATGGCAGCAAGAACGTCATTATCCTCTAGAAGGCTAGTATTGAGAATGAATTTATGGTTTGAATGATTGCTATAACTAGGTGAGCAACCAAGATTGACAGATATAGAAATAGGGTGGTGATTCGAAAGAGTGGTAGGGGAGACAAGCACCAAGCTATGATTCTTATTCGGAATCACAGAAAAGAAATTGCTATTAAGATAGAATCTATCAAGTCTAGAGTAGATTCTATACTGATCCTTCTGAAAATTACACCAAGTAAACCAGAGGCCAGGGTTATTATTCTTGCTTCCTTTTAAAGGATCAAAAAGGGATTTAGCCCTTTTAAAGTTGTTCCAATTAAATCTTTCCTGCTCTTTCCAAGAGAAAGGGAGACCTCCCAGTTTATCCTCTTGATTCTCTATCATATTGAAATCACCTCCAAACATCTAGTGAATGTCAGGAAGCGAGCCGAGCCAAGACCAAAACTTACTCCTTTCCATATAATCATTGGCAGCATAGACAAAACATATACCAAAATCCATATCATTATGACTAAAGATCAACCAAATAGCTCTATTACAAGGTGAAAAATCAAAACTTTTAATTTTAGGTCCCCATTTGGGGCTGAGCAAGATCGCCACTCCCCCTCTACCCTGAGGGTGATTAGTGGAGAATTTGATAACATCTCTCCAGATAAAATTAAGATTGGATTCGAGATTGAATCTAGTAGACTTAATTTCTTGAAGCATAATCATATCAATATTGTTTCGAGAACTGATAAAGTTCTTAATAAAAAACTTTCTATCAGGACATTCCAGTCCTCTAATATTCCAAGAAACACAATTCATTGAAACGAAATTAGAGAATGAGACGCCTCAATACTCATGATGTGCTCCATAGGAGAAGCATCCTCAGAGTCAGTTTGATTTTGCTTCTTACTATTCTTGTTTTTATTCTTGGATCCCGGAGGTCTTCCTTTCCTTCTAGCAGTGAGGATATCCTCATTATCAGACAGAGAAGGGGAAGAAACCTTCAGCTTGGGAGACTAATTATTAACAATAACAGGGGCTGTCGGAATGACTTCAAGTATGAAATCATCCGAGATCTCTTGAAACACTTTCACAGGGGGGTTCTGTTTTGAGGAAATGTGTTTGGTAGTAGCTTGATGAGCAGATGGAGGGGGAACAGAGAGATTAGCCTTATCTTTAGAATTCATATTAGCCTCTGAAGGAGGGGATACAAAAAACATATTTGGGGCCGAGTCTTTTTTACTTGACTGATTTTTCCTCTTTTTTGTAATAGTTTGAAAACCATCGGTATCCACTATGCTAGTAAATGACACATTTTGAGAAAATGGAATTTGAGGCGGAGAGGGGAAAGATTGTGAGGGGGGAATTGAGGAAGGCATAGGGTTAATATTAACAAAGGAAGGGGGAATTGGGTGGGTAGAAGTGGGGAGGTTAAAAGGATTAGTATTCTTTTGGGTTTTATTTCTGATAATCGGGCAATCTTTCCTAAGATGCCCCTCTTTTCTACATAAAAAACATGCGTTCAAACCTCCTAGGGTTTCCACAGGACAGGAAATTTTCTCATTAACTATAGAGATGTTAATTTCTTTGGGTAAATCTTGACCAGGCTTCAAAGCAAGAAGAACCCTAGCATCTAAATGAGGGATTAAACGAGCAGAGTCGTCCATTCGCAAGAATTTTCCTAGGGGTTCAACCAACCGAGGAATAAAACACCACAAAAAAGGGGGAATTTGTTTAATGAGAACCCATCTTGGAGCTGAAAGAGCAACCACCTCATCAAGGTTAGCCTCTGCATTCCAAGCTAGAGCCCTGAATGTGGTGTTGTCGACTGTCCAATACTCTTTTTTTAGCACAGCCTGTTGAGATTCATTATTGATAAAAAATACAACAAACAATCCTTTCTGAATCTGCCTATAAAAGGAAATTTGATAGCCAAGCTTTAAGTTCCAATAATTTTGAAACCAGTCATCTAAGAATTTCCTTGTAGGCACTTTATCAATTTCAACCGCAAAGAAGAAAATGGTGGTATTTCTTAATCTTGCTTTTTCCTTAATAATCTCATTTAACATTTCAGGGTTAGGCGTAACATGAAAAGTAGAAGGATCCCCAAAATGTTTACCGCTTGTTGAGAGTTCATCTTGTGCAAGTAAGGCGAAGCGAGCACCAGAGGCAATTGCAGGAGATGAATTTGCAACTGCCTCCAGAAAATATCTCGGTTTGTTGCCAAGGTTTGTACTAGTTTTAGGCACATTGTTTCAACACAATTACCAGCTGCTAACTCATCAATAGCGAAATTCCCATTGTTTCTGACGCCAACAGTATCCTTTGTTTGAGATTTGCCATGGGGTGATTGCACATCCTGGGAGATTGCCATAGTAGCAACAGGAGCCACCTTGGCACTGTTCATGGGGGCGGAGCAAGCAAAAGGTTGATTCTGTCCTTCGTTCGTGCGAGCCACCAAATTGGAGGAATATGCCAGATTTGCTACAATATATTGCCCGGTGTCAATGATCTTGGAGCTGCCCTTCATTGTCCTTAATACAATCAAACTTCTCAGATTTGTTGAAGATCCTCGATCAATGAAGCAAATAGTCTGCAATTAGGTCACTGTCTATATGAGCTTAATTCAAATATGAAAAACCATGTGTATAGATCACTTTAGCTTGATGAGTGTGAAGATCGCTGCTAGGTAAGTGCACAGATCACTCGCAACTCTTTATGTCCGCACTTGATACGTCATCAATCGCCGCTGGTTAACGGAAGCCAGAAAAGCTGAAACTCCAGGCAAAAAAATATTAATCTAGTCTTACTTTCTTTTATTTTATTTTTGTATGTTATCATTCTCAATTTAAATTTGTTTTCCAAATAAACAACAATTTTGTTAGAAAGTTGCAAAAAATTTAAATCTTCTAACATAAACAATTCCATAATATTATGACATAATTAATTTTAACCAATCAAGATAATTTATTGTGCAAGTTTTAAAAAAAAAACATTCTATAAAATTTAAAATATATAATTATTTTTCCTTTTATTTTTAAATATTGATGTATCTATTATATCATTGGATGAAATCAATATGTCTTATATGGCCGCTTTTTAAAGGATACATAAAATCACTTCTCCAAAGTTTTAATTTTAATAGTAGCTTCTACTTTTTCACATTGATAACAATGATTTTATATAAAAACTTTTGAATTTTCCCATTAATAACAATGTCTTTAGTAGAAACTTTTTATCTATTTATAACAGTTGTGTGCATCATTATCTGATATAGTTTTTCTATAAATGCCTACTGTGAGGATGCAAAATATTTGCATAGTTTTTGTTTAATTCTAAAAATAGGTGACGGATGTAAAACATTTGCATAGCTTTTAATGTAGTGTTAAATACATATGAGAGTTCTTTATATTTGAATTGTGAGTATTTAGATAAAACTTTTATAATTGTATAAGATTTTTATTTGGTTATTTATATTGTGTGATGTCTTTTGCATGTTTTCCCCTTTTATTTCAATTATAGAGGAAGACATCTCGACTCCAGTGTAGAATCTTTAGCTATTTAAATAAAAGTACTAAATAAGATCTATGTATATTTTATATTTTAATATATATTTTATATTTAATATATATTTTATATTTTACTTTTTAATATATTTATTTATATTAAATATATGATTATTTACATTAGTGAGATGGATAAAGTATTAGTTTAGGTTTAAATTGAAAAAATATTTTCTATATAAATAGAGAATATGCTATTTTGTTTTCCTATTTGGATTGAAATCAATGTAGACTTTTAAATGAATAGGATGATTGTAAAATTAAAATATAGAAATTAGTCTACATATTTACGCCGAGAGGCGTTCTCTACAGCCACAGCACGACAGTTACAATGTCAATAAAAAAGAAAATGCCAGCTGTGGGCTGCGGAGTAAGGCAGCAAGACTGCCTGTCAACGGCAGTTATTGCCGCCCTTGACATGCATGTCAGGGGTGGCAGTAACTGCCGCTGACAGGCAGTCTTGCTGCCACATAAAACAACGCCCCATGGGGTGGCGGGGGTGATGGTCTGTCACCCCATTTTATTTTATTTTTTAATATTTTTTTTCAACGAAACAGATAACGTGGCGAGTTAATGTATTTTTTTTTTAATATTTTTTTTTATAAAAAAAACAGATAACGACATGTAGACACACTATTTTTTTTTAATTTCGTTGTGTAATATTGTCTTATTGGCATTTTTTAGTAATTAATTTGAATTTTGTAAAGGAGTGGAGGAGTGGAGATGTGGAATTTGAAGAGTTCCTTTAGTGGAAATTGAATAGTTTTTTTGTGGGAGATGAAGAGTTTTTTCTCTGATTATAAAACACTCATATCCTCTCATTTTTGCTCTTCATTCGTAGAAGAACATATTTGCAGAAGACAGGGTTTGAGTAAAGCTTTCATTGCTCTTGAGAGGTAGAGCAAACTTTTTTGGGAAGAAGAAAGAGAGATACATCATTTAGAAAAGCATTTTACATTTGAAGATCAACAAGGAGATCCAAAAAGCAAAGTAAGCTTTTTGTTATAAAAAAATTCCCTATTAAGTTTTATTTTGCATTTTGATTATTATCTCCATTTAGAATAGTAGTTACACTATTTACATTTAGTTGTAATTTATTTGTTATATGACATTTCTTAATTTTTACATTGTTCTATACAAAATTACATTTGCATGTTTCATGCATTATTGTTTTTCATATTTTTCAATGTATTTTTTAGATTAATCTTGTATTTATTTTCCATAATATTTCATATGGATGGCAATGCCGCCATATCAATATATTTTATTTTAAAAAAAAGTGATTTATAAATTTAATGATTACTATTTTCATTTGCAAAAGTAGTTTGATTTATAATAGTTTTTTATTAAGATTAGTATATTAATATTCTGAATTAGATTACTATTTTGCTTAAAATAGTTTTGTACTTTACATTTAGATTATAATTAATCATAACATATTAATATTTGAAAAGTGGATGGCAATGCCGCCATTTTTCAAATATTTTATTAAAATGCCAATTTATTTATTTTTAAATATAAAAACTTAATTTTATAATTTTAATTTTGTTACTTGAAAATTAGAATAGCCATATATTTTATTTTAATTTATGCTTTTTTTTTCATGCAATTTTTAAATAATAAATATTAACTTTTAGGCATCAATCTTTAAAGAATGGAAGGCAATGCCACCATTTTTTAAATATTATAATAGTAAGCAATTTATTATAATGTTAACTATATCTCAACATATTTCTAATGTTTTCATTGAGAGTAGTATATTGATTTAGAGTATCATTCTAAATTAGATTACTATTTCAATTATAACAGTTTTGTAATTTACATTTAGATTAAAATTAATCTTTACATATTAACATTTGAAAAGTGGATGGCAATGCAGCCATTTTCCAAATATTTTATTAAAATACCAATTTATTTATTTTTAAATAAGAAAAACGAGACTTATACTTTTAATTTTGTTGCATAACCATATATTTATTTTAATTTATGTTTCTTTTTTATATGCAATTTTAAAAGAATAAATATTAAATTTTAGGCATTAATCTTTATACTGACACATTAGAATGTAAATCATTGATATTATTTTTATACTAGCTATGGTGAGACCTAGGTTAAATTTTGAATCAGAGGAGGCAAGAAGAGAATACCAAAGGCAATATCAAAGAGAATATCGCAGAGAATACCGTAGACGTCAACAACAACAACAACAACAAACAGAAAATGAAAGAGAACAACAAAGATAACATTAAATCAAAGAAACGAAAGTTATGGTAGAAGAAGGTTTGAAGTGTCAGTTGCACAACTAGAGAATGATGAAAGAGAGCACATAAATGTACAAAGAAACAATCGTCAGCGTACTTCTGAGAGGGTCCTTCGAAATGTACAAACATCTAAAGTACAACATGTTGAAGTGCAACCAAGTGACATACATGAACGTCGTACAGAAGCAAACAATCAACTAAATGTTGAGTATGAAGGGTCTCCATCTGTAGAACATGTCCCAGAAACACCACAACATGGAAGTCAAATCCATGTGAATCATGAATTAGAAGGTGAGAGAGAAAACATGCCCAACCCAAATGGTATGCTTCAATCTGAATTTAGAAGATTCCAAATGCAGTTTAGATATCAGATAGATAGTTTGAAAACACCAAAAATGTGTTATGTTTGTCAGGAGTCATATGCAGGAATGAAAGTATATCGCACCAGTGAGGGTCCAATATGTAATAGGTGTCGTCAAGAGACATGAATTCATAGGTTTTCATCTTCAAATAATATGGATCTGGGATGTCAACCACTAGAGCTTGCAAATTTAACTCAGGTTGAAGAGATGTTGATTGCACGTGTAAATCCTATATTGCAAGTTACACATGCAACTGGCGGTCAGTATAAGTATAAAGGACATACCATTAGTTTTCCCCAGCACATTGAACATTTATCAAAAGTCTTGCCACACACAATTGATCATTTACCAATCATTATTGTTCGAAGAAGGGATCAACGTGGTACACGATATAACTTTACTGTGAATAGGGATCGTGTGTATAGAGCATTAAAATACAAAGTTGAAAATGATAAATTCTATGCAGATGTTAGGATAGATGAAAGCGCTCTTAATGACCTTCCTACAAATACCGATGAGAATATTTTTCATAGATTAAAGACAGTGCACATGGAGTTTGATTCTGATGCAAATGAAGTTGTATTCCTAGGTCCTCTCATGGAGATAGACGAAGGTAATATAATTGAGCACACAAACTCTATGGCTTCAAGGCCACCTAATGCTCAAAGGGAAATGGAATTAATTGATGCTTGGGTTAATAATCCTGATGCAGTTTCGTCTGCTTTAATTGAGTGGCCATCTATAGGTGCATCACCTATCAATGAGTATGTCACAACTGGGTTGTTGGATATGGCTTTCCCAACATTATTTCCAGATGGAAGTTGTGATTGGTTAGATCCTAGAATGAGACGAGTATACTTGCATGAATTTGTAAAGCATTTGATCAAATACAGGGATCACCGCTTTGGAAAACATCCACGGTTTAGGTATTTTGTGCAAAACATGGTAATGAGACATCGTGCACAAAGTTCAACATCTATTTTTGCAAAAAGGAGCTTTCATGAAATGCCAATAACTATTAATGAATTACGTGAACATATGGAGAATATTCCATGTAATAATCTTGCAGATAGGCTAATGCGGTTCGGAACAACTCTAAGAGGAACAAGGTCATATTGGGCAAAAAATAAAGCAGAATTAACTGACTTGCTTGACCAGATTGGGACACCTACAATTTTCTTCACATTAAGTGTAGCTGATATGCAATGGCCTGATTTGCATGCACTAATGCCTGGTACACCACCTACTGATCCAGGAGAGGCTCAAAAATGGAGAAGGCAGAATATCATCGACTATCCACATATAGTCACTTATTACATGCACTTAAGGAATACAATGTTCAGGAAAGAAATACTTCAAAAAGGTATGAAAGTAAAGGACTTTTGGTGTAGATATGAGTGGCAACATCGTGGTTCACCTCATGTTCATGGCTTCTTATGGCTCGAAGGGGCACCAAATATGGACACTATTAATTGGTCAAATGAGGATGAATGAAAAATTGCAGAGAGATATTTTGACTCCATTATTCATGCATGGAATCCTAGACATGATCCACATCAAAGAAATATACAAGTAAGTTTCATATTATAAATCAGTTAAATATTAATATATGTTTCTCACCTCAATCCAATAGAATAATATATAAATTTTCATTTTTAGGTCTTCCAGAATTTTGGTCAGCATCCATGCCTCAAGAATACAACACAACTTGCTGAGATGGATATAGATCAAGATTATGAACAGATACTCAATTGTGTTGAAAGACACACGGTCTGTAAGGAGGGAGCATGCCTTCGTAAAAAAAGAGGACACATGGTTTGCAGGTTAATCAATTTTTTAAAAAAATTATATCTAAATTATTTATTTCACCTTTTTCAACAAGTTGGATTGACAAGATATGTATTCACCAATGTTTTAGGTATAATGCTCCTTGGCAATTGAATTTGGAGGGATCAAAGTTATATACCGATGCAGATTCAGGTGAGAAAAAATTTGAACCAGCAAGAAATGATGATAGAGTTAATACACACAATCGGTACATACTACAATTGTGGAGGGCGAATGTTGATTGGCAACCTGTCCTTTCAAGACATGCAGTTATCAAATATATTGCAAAGTATGCAGCAAAATCATAGAGAAGTTCTGAAACATATCAACAAATGTTGATGCGAATTTCAAATCTTGAAAATCCTGATGATTTAGCATCACGGGCATATAGAAAGCTTCTAACAGAGACAGTTATAGAAAGAGATATTAGAGCTCAAGAAACATGCCATATGTTATTAGAACTTCCATTGGTGGAGTGTAGTAGAAAGTTTGTCAATCTAAATGTCTCACATGAAGTTTTCAAACCGGTGGTAATCAATAATGACATAAATGAGGAAGAACTCACAAAATCTTTTGTTGGTGGTTATAAAACAAGACCACTTTGTATGGAAGGTATTAGTTTGATTGATGCAGCAAGTTCTTGGTTATATAATCCTAAAAGAAGAGGAGATAATAAATGGGGGCCAAGAAACAAAGCAGCTATTGTTAGAGTTTTTCCTAGGTATTTTTCTATTCCTCCACGAGATTCTGATAAGTGGGTAGACTTTTGTTTGTTTGAGTTGTTACTATACAAACCTTTTCGTAATGTCGAGAGAGACATTGGTCATGATAATGATACTATAGTAGCAAATTGGTCCTCACTCAATTATAATCCTTGGCATGTCCAAAGGCAAGAACATGCACAAAATAATGAACCTTCAAGTGATTCAGAGACAGAAGATAATGGAGCCATTCAAGAAAATACTACAGAACATGAGTGGGAAATAATATCTGGGTTACATCATGGTCAACATATGCCAGTTTCTGAAATTGACATGTTGGGAAGAAGGGATATTGATAGAAATACAAATTGGTGTAGTGCATATCAAAGTGAAGAGGAGACAATCCGAGCAATAAATTTCATACCTGAAATGAAAAAGCATGGATGTCTTATGTATGATGATATTCCACAGTGTATCAATTTTACAACTCTTAGTGACAAGCAACAAAAGGCAGTTGACATTATTCTAAAACACTACCATATCAATCAAGTGGGAAATCCTTTATTTATGATAATTCAAGGAACAGCAGGAACAGGAAAGTGTCATCTAATTGGTGCCATCAATCAATCTTTTCAAATGGCATCGATGGCAAATCCTTCTCCTCTTCTATTGCTTGCACCAACTGGAGTTGCAGCTTTCAATATAGGAGCATCTACGATTCATTCAAAGTTGTGGATTCCAATTACAGATTTTTCCCAACTACAAGGGACAAGACTTACAAGCTTTCAACAAGAGATGGAAAATATCAAATATATATTGATTGATGAAATGAGCTTCATGGCCAAAACATGCTGGAAAATATAGATAGTCGACTTAGAGAAGCCTTCCCGCATAAAGCACACATAAGCTTTGGAGGTATCCCTTTCCATACATCACATGGTGTTATTAATGTCTTCTGATTCTTATTAAGATTAGCCATATAGAATGTATACCTTTTGATTTCACTTTATGTGCATAACTAAAAATTTTGCAACTATCTTTCAGGTGTATCTATTATTTTAGTTGGTGATTTGGGGCAATTACCTCCTATTAATGATAGACCAGCATATGATAGCAATAGGCGGGCAAAGTTATTATGGCAGGAATTCAAGATAGTGGTTACACTAGATAAAGTATTTAGGCAAGATGGAGAAAATATCCAACAACAAAGATTTCGTCAGCTTCTCACAAATGTCAGAGATGCAAATCCACAAATAGATGACTGGAACTTGCTTATGACACAAACACCTATAAGGTTAGATGTTGTAAGCAATGATGATTTTGATAAGGCAGTGCATTTATTCTCTACAAATGACAATGTTCATAACCATAACATGAGGATGTTGTATTCTTTAAGACATCTAGTTGCACGTAGCCTTGCAACCAAGTCAAGCAATGGTAATCGAAATGAAGAATTATCAAGCGAAGAACTTGATATTGAGTTATTGATTAGTAACAATGCAAGAGTAATGTTGACTACAAATCTATGGATAGAAGCTGGTCTTGTGAATGGATCATTGGGATATATTAGAAATATTGTCTACAAACCAGGAACTGCTCCACCTGAGCCACCAGCATATGTTACAGTTCAATTTGATAATTACTCTAGAGTACCATTTGATGATCACCATCCAAACATAATACCAATAGCACCACTATAGAGGGGTAGGACCTTCCAACTACCACTAAGGTTGGCATGGGCGTTGACTATTCACAAATCTCAAGGGCTCACTCTTTCAAAAGCCACAATTGACATAGGTCCAAGAGAAAGAGTAGGATTGACATTTGTGGCCATATCTCGTGTTAAGTCACTCGAAGGTTTGAGGATAATGCCACCTTTTACATATGACCGCTATGAGAAAATGAAAAGTGGGAAACAACTTTCAAAGAGAAAAGCAGAAGAATGTAGATTGAGAAATCTTGAAAATCATTGATGCTTTTAGACATATTATTTAATAATAAAGATTTATTTGTTCTACTACATTATGTGATCATCATCGTCAACTATTATGCTGTTATTCTTATTATGCACATTGATACTCCATATTCCACAGTTAATGAAAACTATAATTGGATATGCTCAATCTAACATGAAAACCTTATTATTTGTACATTTTAATGGTTGCAAGTTCCATTAGGCTGATATTTCATTTTACTAATTCTCTAATTTGTAAATTTAACTATGATCATCACTTGGGTCCTCAAATTAAGGTTATAATATTAATTCTAATCATAAAGACATTATCCAATTGAAATAAATCATAATGTTTTTGCTTCATGCCTTTCAACCAATACATTGCTACTCGATATTTCAAATCTATGTTTGTCTATTCTTCAGTATCCATGAATGGTCATAATATTACCATGTTTCAATACTCAAAGTTTCATTACAAATTTTAGTACAATTTGGTTTTTATATTCATTTTCTCCATAATTGATTGTACTAAGTGACCTGTTCTATTTTTTCAAAACCATTATTCATTTAAAATTTATATACCTCTCATTAAGTATACATTTGTTCTTCTTTTTTTATTCGTGATGATGCTATCTAAATTGTTTTCCATCATTTTTTCAGGCATGGAAGCCTCTAATAAACAATCAAGCATTGTCGACACTAGCCCAACTTCTTCTGTACAGTCAAATCATTTTTTTGAGACAGAGTTTCAGAAGTGTGCACACATAATTAAATAGTGTTGTACAACTATGGTAGAAGCACTTCAGAATGCAGCTTTATCTATTGATCATGTACAAGAGATAGAGATAATGGAGATGGAAGATGTTGCCAAATATGTACGCAACACATCTACAAAAGTAGATGTGTTTCCATCCATGATGAAAGAGGTCTATGATGATCATATTACAAACAAAGGTCGTAATACAATTTTAATATCTGAAGAATATGTGATGTACTTACATCATTATGGAGAGCTATACACATGGTCCATATGATGATTTCACATTTTTCAAATCTTCACTTATTACTTTATCTAGATAATTGTACTAGGAGATATTATTCTCCTTCCATCTATGTATCGAAATAATAAATAAACGATTTAACTTTTTATCTCAAATTCTTCTCAACGATACTTCCAAATATTTGAAATGCTTTTTGTTGACCTTTGTTTTTGTATTATTAAAGCTTTTACATGAGATATATCATTAATATGTTGATCATTAAATTATGTATAAAATTGATGTGTTATTTCTAACTATTAACCCACTCTAAAGCATAATATTCATTTTATACTCATTTTAAGTGTAATCATCACCTCAATAATGTTTAGTACTCCTTCATTGTACACTATTCATGCTAAGCATAATTAACATTAATTAATTGTATATTTATAAATGTAACTAATAAAGTTATAAAACTACATAAGGAACACTTTAATCCTTATATTGTTCTATTATGCTAATAGGCATGTGTAAGGAGAACGAGCTACCCTCCTAAATGTAATTCTAAACATAACAATAATCGTAACTTTGACCGTGGTCCTACTTCTCCCCTAACTCTAATCCTAACCATAATTCTAATGCCTTGTCTACCCCTAACTCAAACTATAACCCTAACTCAAATTCTAACCATAAACCTAATCCTAACCCTAACCCCTACCCTAACCTTTTATGTACCCTTATCTCTAACCCTAATTGTAATGCTAAACTTAACCTTGACCCTATCTCTAACCCTAACCCTAACCCTAACGCCAATCCCAACCCTAACCTTAACCCTAACTCTAATCCTAACACTAACACTAACCCTACCCCTACCCCTAACTCTAACTCTAAATATAACTCTACCATAATTATAATATAACCCTAACCCTAACCCTAAATTTAATGCTGATTGAAACCCTAACCCTAACCCTAACCTTAATTCTAAACTTAACCTTGACTCAAACTCGTACCTTAACCTTAACCCTGATGTAACTCTATACATATCCCTAACTCAATATGTAAAACTAACACTAACCATAACCCTAAATCTAATCCTTTCTCTACCCCTTTCTCTAACTCCAACCATAATCATAACCATAACCGAAACCCTACCGTACCCCAAACTCTAACCGCGAATCTAACTCTACCATAATTGTACTTTAATATTAGCCCTAGCCCTAACCCTAAATCTATCCTTAAAGTTGACTAAAAACTCTAACGTTAACCCTAACTCTAACATTAACCCTAATCATAATATTTAATCTTTTTGAAACTCTAACCCTAACCCTAACCCTGACTGTAACCCTCCCCCTACCTCTAATTGTAGCCCTAAATCTAACTCTACCATAATTGGACTTTAACTCTAACCCTAGCAATTATTTTAACCCTAATCATAATATTAAATGTCTTTGTAACTCCAACCCTAACCCTAACCCTAACTATAAGCCTACCTCTACTTCTAATTGTGGTCCTAAATCTAACTCTACCATAATTGGACTTTAAATCTACCCCTAAAAATTATTTTAACCCTAAAGCTAACTCTAACCCTAACCCTTTCTATACACCTATCTCCAACCCTGACCCTAACTCTAATTCTAACCCTAACACTAACACTGACCCTAATCCTTAACCCAATCATACCCCTAACTCTAATTCTAACTATAAATCTAACTCTACCATAATTAGACTCTAATCCTAACCGTATCCCTTTGTTTAATCTTCACTTAAACCCTAACTCTAACCTTAACCCTGACTCAAAACTCTAACTCTAACCTTAACCCTAACTCAAAACTCTAACTTTAACCTTAACCCTTACTTTAATCTTGACAAAAATCCTAACCCTAACTCTAACCTTAACCCTAATTCAAAACTCTAATTCTAAACCTAACCCTAACTCTAACCCTAACAATAGTCATAATCCTAAAATAACCCTAACCACAACTCTAACTCTATTTGTAACTCTAATCCTGACCCTAACTCTGGCTCTAATTGTAACCCTAACCCTAATTCTAATTAAAATCCTAACCCTAACCCTAATTTAAATATTAATGCTAACCCTAACCTTTACTTTAGTCTTCATTCAAACCTTAACCCTAACTCTAACCTTAACCCTGATTCAAAACTCTAATTCTAAACCTATTTCTAACCCTAACCCTAACCCTATTTCTAACCCTAACCATAACCATAACTCTACTCTTAAATATAACAATTTACCTAATAATATCCTTAAAATAAGATTGAATCAAAGTGATGCAAATAAACAATATATATAGAATTTTTTTTTAAAATGTTGAAGAATGATTTTATACTAAGTTTATATGACTACAAGTTTATAGTAAGTTTATACAACTAAATTTAAAAAGAAAAAAATAAATCAATACTAACCATATCAAAAAAAGAAAAATTAAAAAATAATTTATCTGTTGCGCCGCGACTGCTACTAGCTTATATATATATATATATATATATATATTACACCGAGAGTAATCGTTCTCGAGGCGCCTATTTTTTTTCATAAGTTCCAATTATAAAATAACTTTGGGATTAAATAAAAATAGGTGCCTCGAGAACGATTACTCTCAGCGTAATATATATATATATATATATATATATATATATATATATATATATATATATAAGCTAGTTCTATTTATTTTCTTATACATGTAGATCTAAAATCTAGATATTTTTGGAATATTTTTTTACTTTTTGGATACATAAAATCTTTCTAATTTATTTTTAAATATATAAAATTAACATTTGTATTTATTTTATTTTTTCATACTTCTTATTTCATATTCTTAAATTATAAGAAAACTAACAATTGAAAAAATAAATTGAATCAATTTTTTTACCTATGCATAGATTGATTGCTTACATTTTTATTAAGATTTTAGTTAGACTTTATTTGTAGAAATTTCTTTTTTCATTTTCACAATCAACTTTTTTCATCTACAAATCTCTATTTTTTATTCTTTACAAGATTATACCATAGTCAATTAATTAGTTAAGATATGTTGCTATAATTATGATTGTTCTCTATTTATAGTCAATTATATATTTCAAATCTTTTTTATTTGAGATAATTATTAATATAGATCATTATCCAATAGTTTTTCAAAAAATTAGTTAAGATTGGTTTGAATTACTTTTGAACTCATACATCTTATATATAATTATATATTATTGCTAATTATTGTTCTATTTTTTTAATAATAGTCATTATTATAATTATGTTTAAGATTATACTTTTTTTATCGGTAAGAGGCCGAAGCAAAGATTAATTATTGTGTTATGTTTAATTATTATTATTATTTAGTAAGTGCGAGTAGATTTGAACACAAGACCTCTTCGATAAGAGGCTCACAATGTAACATTATGTTGTAGACTCTTGCCTATGTTTAAGATTATACTTAATATAAAGTACAATAATGTTATAAGTGTGTTTATAGTTAAAACTTACATGCTATAAATAATAAATATTTATATAGTTAATTATATAATTCAAATCATTTTATTTGAGATAATTATTCATTTGGATCATTGTTCAATTTTAAAAGTTTTTTTAAACTATGATTGGTTTAAATTATGTTTTAAGTCATACATCTTATATATAATTATATATTATTGATAATTAATATTCTACTTTTTAATAATAATCATTATTATAATTATGTTTAAGATTATACTTAATATAAAGTACAATAATGTTATAATTATGTTTACAGTCAAAACTTAATTAATAAATTCAAATAGAATTTAAATGCTATAACTAATAAATATTTATATAGTTTTTGAATTAAAAAGCAGCCAAAACAAGGGGGTTGGCCCATTAAATAGTCAAATTGGTGAACCACCAACATATTGCCACCAATCAAAATTACCCCCTACCACTTTTAACACAAAAACATTATTTAGAATCACAACTAAAAGAGTATCAACAGGCATAATACAACTATTGCCTGTACTAGAACTTATAAAACTTAGAAAGCATAAAAACAAAGGCACTATCGCCTTAAACCCAACAAAGTTCAACAACTAGTAGAAAAAACAACATAAAAAACTAGGAGGAAAGTGTCCTAAGGCTTCTTGGCATCCTTCCTCCCCAAGAGGATTTTAGCCCATTCTTTTGCAAGGAAGTCAAACAACATCTTGGAGTCCTCATTAGACAAATCACCCTCCTAGTCCTTTAGCAGGTATAGCATGGTAGCAGCAGCATGCGTCACCTTGATAGTAAATTTAGTCAAGAGACGCATTCTATCCTCCAGAGCATGGATTCTTTCCCACATTTCATTACTAGCCATCTTCCGGACCTCCTCAGTGACCTCCTACTTGTCGCAATGGTAGTCATCCACTTGCACCTTAGTGACATCCTACACAATCAGGGGGTTAGGTATAACATTATCTTTGGAAGAAATCTTTACCGAAGAAGATATCGTAATAGGGGAGGGCACTCTATCCATGGTTTTAGGGAACTGGTCCCAAGTTAAGTCTACACATCCCAACCCAATAGTGGCTGAAACATGCGTCATCTCTTTCCTTTCTTTAATCCCACCTCCCGAGCCAGACCTTAAGGAATCATAAACCTCCACTTCCTCCTCCTCCATGTTCCCCTATCCAAAATTTGAAGCCTTCTCTTTAATCCTTTGTTTAGGATGGTCCATGTCCTTCGAATCTGATTCCTCCTACGAGGCCCCAAATCTCAGCTTCCTTTTAGCATTGGATTTTGCAATCCTCCCCGACCTCCTCCTACCCCTTCTCCCTTCATCCTTCGATTCCTCTAGTTCCTTTGAGGCGGTTGACTTCGACTCAACAAGGGACCCAATGGGCGAAGGCTGTGGGGTAGGGGCTCTGGGGCTTTTGATCCTAAGGGGGACTTGTTGGGGCCAGGGGTTGGGGTGAGCAGGAAGATCAATCTCAACAATCCTAGGGGGGACCAAAGCAAGGTGAAATTGATAAAGTCAGACCATCAACCCTTCATGTAGAGTGGTATAATTAACACCCTTCCTCATTTTTCTTTAACATCAGTAATTGTATCCACTAAATCTTGTAACAAAAAGAACGGAATGGAAATAAAGTCACAGTGGCGAAAATGGTTTAGGAGTGGGAAATGATAGTAATAACAAACACCATACCTTCCTTCCAGAGTTAGGTACTTCATCAACATCATGCAAACTTCATTTCATGGTTTGGGGAGCTTCTCCCACATAAATCCTCCTTTGTGTCGAATAGGTTCCTCCCCTTCCAAGAAGCAATTCAGACTCGCTTCACCAACCACCCTTGTCACTTTTTGTCATTTCCTACCCCTCATTGCAAGTCCCATCACTAGAGAGATTACTTCCTCTAAGATATGAGACGAGATGCCATTAATCATGACTCTTTGATCCTCCCAAGAATTGACAAACTGCAGGGAACAATTCTCATCATACTCATTCAACGCCTCGATAAATGGGATGAATCCTCCCTCCTTCAGCGTGTACCACACCAACGGCTTCCTAGCATTCTCCTCTATCATGGAAGGCTCAATTTTCAAAAGATCTCCTCCCATCTCTATAATTTTCCCTAAAACTCTCTCCTTCTCCCAGACCCAAAGGTAATTACTAAGAATGCAGTCCCAATTAGGCACAAAAATAATGGCCTTTAAGCAAACATAAAGGCCTTTATTGTTAATAATAGGTACGTCCCATCTAGACATTAATGTCACATGTCGACAGCCTCTATCTCTTCTCCAATCTTTTCCATCATTCCCAATACTCTCAAACCATTTAAAATTTGAACTTTTACTCATCACAGTGTATGAGGACACACACAAAAAAATCATTAAAATCCTTTCACCTCAAATTTCAAAATTCTTTCTTTTTTGGGCCATGCAAATTTATTATCATGAATACCTTTTCTACCTCGCCTTGCCATCTATCCATAACTACTATATCCTGTTTGCCTACTCAGCAACATGTCACTATAATTTAAAAGGATCCTCCAACTAGATTTCATCATAGATTATTATATAGCTCAAATCATAGATAATTATTCATTAGGATCATTATTAATTTTTTTTATTATAGAAAATTAGCTAAAATTGGTTTAAATTACTTTTCAACTCATACATCTTATATATAAGTATATATTATTGTAATAAATATTTATACAATGGCAAGTACTAGCCACTATGTGACACTTGTTTAATAAGCATATAAATTAAGAATTGTATTATAATATTAAAGTTGGAGATGGTTGTCTATTCTTTCATTCTATAAAGCTAAAATATATAGACAAGTCAAAATATTTTCAAATTATGCTTTTTCATTTTTTTTATCAACCTTACCATCAAAAGTAAACATTATAACTATAATAGTTTATATTATAGTTTATAATATAAGACATTTTGAAATATTTTATGATTAAAAAAAATGTTAATAAATATTGCAATATATTTATATAAAAGTTAGCAAATATTGAACATCTGTTTAAGATTAAATATTTAATTTTATGATATAAAAAAAATCTTTTAGTATATTAAATGATGAAATTTATAATGTTTATAACATCAAATTGAAAAACAATATCATTTAGATTGTAGAAATCTATTTGTTACTAATTTAAAATATTTTAGTTTTTTGTATTATAAATTTTATTTATAAATAAGTATTACAATATATTTGTATATCTTTTTAGTTTGAATATTTAATTTGATGATAACTCTTTTAATATTTTTATTAAAATTCACTAATGATATATATTATGGATCAAAATATTTGACTTTAAAAACTACATAGTTTACTTTTAACTAATACTATAATTTTTCTTTCATTGAAGAAATTAAATGAAATAATTTATAAGAAATAATGGAAATAATTATTTATTTATTTAACTTATAGAAATTTTAACAAGATATCTATGTAAGTAATTAGAATACTAGATTTGAATATACATTTTAAAATTAAAATAGTGTTGAAATATTTTTAATTTTTAATTCACTTTCACTTCCTTATTTATAATTAATTAATATGTCTTCAAAATAGTTGAAACACCACTATGTGTTAGTGGAGCCCATTTAATCTACAAGGTAGTTGGAGCTCATTCAATCTAAAAGGTGGCTCCATAGAATCATACTAACTTCTTTTTTTTTATAAATTTTTTACCTCTATGGAGTTGTTGGATACAATTGTCTAATTGTGTATTGTCTTCGATGTTATACAAATCTCATATCAATTGGCAGACAATGCTTACCAAGCTCAGTTGGTCAGCAAGGCAATTTTCTGTGTCTACCGAGCATTCTTGAAAATTACTCTACGAAGTCAGTGTCTACCGAGCTCACTTAGGTGTTGAAGGAAAATGTGGCAGAAAGTAGTGTTAATCGAGCTCTCATGGTTAACGAAGAAAATTTGGTCAGAAGTTAGTGTTTACCGAGTTCACTCGGTTGCCAAAGGATTTTTGCAGGATCGCATTGTTAACCAAGCTTTTGTTGGTTAACACAGGAAATCATTTCATAATCAGTGTTTACTGAGCAGGGTTAGCTAATGAAGGATTTTGTTGATTTGAGAAATAAAGTTTAATTATTTCAAGTATTGATTCCAACCGACTGAGGTAATGATAATTGGTGATTGTAAGTTGTAAATGAGCCAACTTGATAATTTGAATGGTATATATGAAAGGTCAAATTGAGAATTCTAAGTGTATAAGCGAGTATGCAAGTGTATTGATTGTTTAAAGAAGAAAGTGTGAGTGAATTTGGAGGATAGTCAGATATCCTTGAGGAGCAGCAAAGTTATATTTGATCAGGAAGGATCTAGTGTGAAGTAGAATAGATATCGGTATCAGCAATTCAGTTGCATCTCATTTAGGTCATTTCATTGTTGCTTTCTCATCATTGTAGTAGTCATTCCAAAATCTCTTAACAGATTTGGTCTAACAACCATTTGTAAATCCTCTAACAAGGTGACAATTCCATTGAATTTTTTTTAAAGACCTCTTGCAAGGCCACTCCTAATAGGGTGATTAAATCCTCTAAAAAGGTCACACCTGACAATGTGTATTGTAACTTTTAACCAGGTTGGCTCCTAACAGGGCTCACTTTAGAAGAGTGAAAATCAGTAGCTAGTTACTTGGTGGTTTTTTCCAAATTGGATTTTCATGTTAAATCTGGTGTCTCATGTGTTCATGTTATTTCTTTTATGCATGCATGTGAATCATTATGAATGTTTAAGATCTGTTAAAGTTAACATACACTACATTTACCAAGTTACAACAAATTTTGTATGTTTACCGAGTGACAACAGTAAATAGTTTTATTAGACATCTAAGGGATATGTGGATTTGTTTTTGTTGGTAACTGATTCACCCCCCCCCCCCCCCCCTCTCAGTTACTCCATCTATATTTCCAACAATTGGTATTAGAGCTTTTGGTGCTTGCAGGAAAGGTTTCAAAGACCTAAGCTAAAGATCAGGATGTCTTACAAGAGAGAAATTCCAAGGCTTAACAGAAATAACTTTTTAGCATGGCAGGGTCTCATGAGACTTCATCTAGCTTCCATTGGTGATTCATGATTGAAATACCTTGATGAAGAATACACAACTCCTTCTGGTACATTATCTGTTAATGACATTATTAAGAAGAAGACTCATAACACCATGATGTTAGACATTACATCTACTCTAAGCTATGAAGAATTTGATGATATCAAAGACTGCAAAATTGCCTTTGCTACGTGGAACAAGCTAAAGGATATCTATGGTGGTGATGACAATGTGAGGATAGCCAAAGCAGAAAGCCTAAGAGGACAATTTGATCAAATGAGAATGAGAGAGGATGAAAACATTGCCAAATATGTTGAAAGGATCAAAGCAAGTGTCAGTGCAATCAAAGCTTTTGGAGGAGAGATCAAGAGAGAAATAGTTGTAGTTAAAGTTCTTAGAACATTGCTTCCCATTTATGCAATTATAGTATCTAAAATTCAAGAAAGAAGATGTGAGACAAATTATAAGATAACTTTGGATACCCTAGTAGGAAGATTGACAGCCTTTGAGCTAGATAACTATGACAATTATATTCCAGCTTCTGACAACATTGAATAACATTTGAGGCCAAGCTTTCACTTAAAGAAAAAGGCAAGAAAATAAAGGACACTCAGTCAGAAAGTGAAGAAGAATCAAAGGAGAGTTCTGATAGTGATCTTGAAGTTGTTGAAGCTCTACTTGCAAGGAAATATTCTAAAGGCAGAGGAAAATACAAAGGTAAAGTTTCCCTAATATGTTTTTCATGTGAAGAAATTAGTCATATTGTAGCCAGATGCCCAAACAAACAAAGCAAGGATGAGAAGAAAGGTCACAAGTGCAATGGCAAGAAAGATTTCAAATCATTCAAGGAAAAAGGTAAGAAAACATGTTTTATGGCTAAGGATTCTAAAGATTATGATAATAGTGAGGATGAAATAGTTTACATTGTTGTGAAAGATGAATTTGATGATGATGAAGAAGATATGATGGCACTTATCTTTCATGTGAGAAAAAATGATACATGGATAATAGACAGTGGATGTTCACATCACATGACTGGTGACAAAACTAAGTTTGAAAACTTTGAAGACTATGATGGTGGTAGTGTAAGATTTGGAAACAATGAACCTTGTTGCATAAAAGGAAGAGGACAAATCTCATTAACCAAAGAACTTGTATGTGATAATGCCTACTGGGTTGAAGGATTAAAACATAATCTATTGAGTGTGGTATAGCTAATCAATATTGGATTCAAGGTGGAATTCATGCATGACAAGGAAAGATTGTTGGATGACAAAGGAAAACTGATTGGATCAAGCAAACAAACAAAAGGTAACTTGTTTTATCTTGATCTTGGTGAGTGCTCATATTTTATTGCTCAAGTTGAAGAAAGTTGGTTATGGCACAAAAGGTTATGTCATGTGACTTTTGATAACATGGTAAAGATAAGCAAATTCAGGAAAGTAAGAGGCATTCCTAGTTTGAAGAAACCTGATGTTGGTCTATGCAAGAATTGTTAGATTGGTAAGATGGGAAAGACTAGTTTTAAAACTAAAAACTATCAGTTTGAAGGCATTTTGGAAATTTTGCATACTGATTTGTGTGGACCTATTAGAATTGAAAGCTATACTGGAGAAAAGTTCTTTATTCTTTTTGTTGATGACTACTCTAAAATGACAATTGTTATGTATCTAAGAGAGAAGTCATAAGTATTTGAGAAGTTCAAATGGTATTTGGCCAAAGTAGAGAAAGAAATAGGGAAAAGATTGAAATGCTTAAGATTAGACATAGGTGATGAATTTATCTCCAATGAATTCAATAACTTTTGCATTGAAAGAGGAATCAAAAGATAGGTATTAGCCCCTAGAACTCTCAAGCAGAATGTAATAGCTGAAAGGAGGAACGGATCTATCATGGATTGTGCAAGGACTATAATGATTGAAAAGAACATTGCTATCAAATACTGGAAGGAAACTATCAACACTGCAGTTCATACCTTAAACCGAGTATAGTTGAAGAAGGACTCATTCAAGACCCCCTATGAGTTATGGTATGGCTATAAATCTAATGTAAGTTACCTAAAAGTACTTGGAAGTAAATGTTACATCTTGAAGGAATCTATAAAAGGCAAATTTGATGTGAAAGTTGATGAAGGTATATTTTTAGGATATTCTTGGAAGAGTAAGGCATAGAGATGTTTGAATTTGTCTACTCACAAAATCATAGAAAGTGCACATGTGAAAGTTGATGAGTTTGCATAAAGGACTAGAGAAGAAAACAAAATGAACCTGATACATTGCCAAACACATCTGTCAATCAAGAGATTTCTACTCTTGAGTCTTCCTCAATCACCGAGTTGCAAGAAGTTCAAACCGAGTCATAAGGGCTCGAGTCACATTCTGAAGCTACCAAGCCAATGCCTACTGAGTCTAAGCAAGCAAAACCTGAAGTTGAAGTTCAAGAGGATGACAATGCAATTCATTCGAGAGGCAAGGATCCTGTACTAGCCAAGTATGTCAGAAGGCATCATGCACCAGATTAGATTATTGGAGATAAATCGAAAGGTACTATGACAAGAAGTAAGCTAAAAGGTACATGTTTACTTGTTGATTTTGAACCTAGAAATGTCAAAGCTGCATTGGAAAATGAAAGTTGGATTGAGGCTATGAATGAAGAAATAGAGAAAATTGAGAAGAAAAAAACCTGGACTCTTGTACCTAGGCCTAAAGACAAAAATGTGATTGGAACGAATGGGTATTCAGGAATAAGTTGAATGAAGATGATAAAGTATCAAGAAACAAAGCTAGATTGGTATGTAAAGGCTACTCTCAAGAAGAAGGATTTGATTATGGTGGGACTTTTGCTCTTGTTGCAAGATTAGAAGGTGTCAGGATCTTACTTGCATATGCAACACATAAAAGATTTAAGGTATATCAGATGGATGTTAAATCAACATTTCTCGATGGTATTCTTGATGAAGAAGTCTACATTGAACAACCTGAAGGTTTTGTTGATCTAGACAAAAGGGATATGGCCTGCAAGTTACACAAAGCATTGTATGGTCTAAAACAAGCCCCTAGAGCATGGCATGAGAGATTGCATAACTACCTTATTCATATTGGTTTCTAGAGAACTAATGATAACAATAGTTTGTACATCAAGGAAAGAGCAGATAACAAGATTGTTTTGGTAGAAATATTTGTGGATGATACTTTATTTATAGGGAATGATGATCAATGCAAAGAATTTTCAGAGCAAATGAACAAAGAGTGTGAAATGTCTATGTTTGGTGAGATTAAGTTCTTTATTGGTCTCCAGATTTAGCAGAGCATGAATGGTATCTACATCACTCAGTCTAGATACATCAAGGAGATACTTAAGAAGGTTGGTATAGAAGATTCAAAACCAAATGGAACCCCCATGTGTATTGGACTGAAGCTTACCAAAGATGACGACTCAAAAGAGGTGGATTAGACCTTATATAGATCAATGATTGGAAAATTACAATATGTAGTTCATACAAGGCATGATATTGCTCTTGTAGTTGGTATAGTAGCAAGATTCTTGACAAAACCCAGAGAAAATCACATGATGGCAATGAAAAGAATTTTGAGATACTTGAAAGGCACCAAAGATTATGGCTTATGGTATAAATTTGGAGAAAATCTAGACTTAAAAGTGTTTACTGATGTTGATTGGGTAGGAAACATTGATGATAGAAAGAGTACAAGTGGTGGAGCACTCTTTCTTGGAAAAAGGTTGGTATCTTGGACAAGTAAAAAGCAAAATTGCACATCCTAATCTACAACAGAAGTAGAATATGTTGTAGCAGCAGTAAACTGTTCTAATATTGTTTGGTTTAAATAGTTGTTGGAAGGCATAAAGGTTGAGATCAAAGAACCAGTTGTTATGTTTTGTGATAATACAAGTGCAATTAACATATCAAAGAATCCACTGATGCATTCCAAAACCAAGCACATTGCTATAAAATACCACTTTGTTAGAGAATTGATGTAGGGCAAGGAAATCATATTGGAATATGTCCATACAAAAGAATAGATTGCAGACATATTTACCAAGCCATTCCCTAAGGATGCATTCTTGTATCTAAGAGGTAAGTTAGGGGTCATTCCCCTATCTGAAGCTCACTAAAATAAAGTTTTAGTGATGCATCAATAGGAACCAAGTTGAAGTTCTATCAGTTGATACAACATAGTCAAGAAATCATTGCATATGAATCAGTACTCAAGGTACATTGATACTCATTTGGTATGTGTTGTCAAAGAGGGAGAGTTTACTGTCATATCTTTTTGAATTTTGTTTAAGGGAGATTACTGTATTAGAGAAGTTTGTGGCATAAAATCCAAGAGGGAGAAAATTTCTATCAGAGAAAGACTTGTTTTTCAAATTTAATTGTGCTGTGACATGTTGTGTTGCCATTAATGCCAAAGAGGGAGATTGTTGGATACAACTGTCTAATTGTGTGTTGTCTTTGATGTTACACAAATATCATATCAGTTGGCAGACAGTGCTTACCGAGCTCAGTTGGTCAGCAAGGCAATTTTTTTGTCTACCGAGCATTCTTGGAAATTACTCTACGAAGTTAGTGTCTATCGAGCTCACTCAAGCATTGAAAGAAAATGTGGTAGAAAGTAGTGTTAACTGAGCTCTCATGGTTAACAAAGGAAATTTGGTCAGAAGTTAGTGTTTACCGAGTTCACTTAGTTGCCAAAAGATTTTTGTAGGATCACAGTGTTAACCAGGGTTTTGTTGGTTAACATAGGAAATCATTTCAGAATCAGTATTTACCGAGCAGGGTCAACCAATGTAGGATTTTGTTGATTTGAGAAATAAAATTTTAATTATTTCAGGTATGGATTCTAGCCGATTGAGGTAATGGTTATTGGTGATTGTAAGTTGTAAATGAGTCGACCTAATAATTTGAATGGTATACATGAAAGATCAAATTGAGAATTCTAAGTGTATGAGTGAGTATGCAAGTGTATTGATTGTTTGAAGAAGAAAGTGCGAGCAAATTTGGAGGATGGTCAGATATCCTTGAGTAGCAAGAAAGTTATATTTGATCAGGAAGGATCTAGTGTGAAGCAGAACAAAGATCTGTATCAACAATTTAGTTACATCTTATTTAGGTCATTTCATTGTTACTTTCTCATCATTGTAGCAGTGATTCCAAAATCTCTTAACAGAGTTGGTCTAGCAGCCATTTGTAAATCCTCTAACAAGGTGACAATTTCATTGAATTATTCTAAAGACCTCTTGCAAGGCCACTCCTAATAGGGTGATTAAATCCTCTAACAAGGTCACACCTAATGATGTGTATTGTAACCTTGAACCAGGTTGGCTCCTAACAAGGCTCACTTCAGAAGAGTGAAAATTAGTAGCTAGTTACTTGGTGGTTTTTCCCAAATTGGGTTTCCACGTTAAATCCGGTGTCATGTGTTCATGTTATTTCTTTTATGCTTGCATGTTAATCACTGTGAATGTTTAAGATCTGTTAAAGTTAACATACACTACATTTACCGAGTTACAACAAATTCTGTATGTTTACCAAGTGACAGCAGTAAATAGTTTTATCAGACATCTAAGGGATTTGTGGATTTGTTTTTGTGGTAACTGATTCACCCCCCCAACCTCTCAGTTATTCCATCTATATTTCCAATAGGAGTTAGCCATTAAGAATTGTTTGATGATGAGAGGGTCATTAGTTTTAAATAATAATAAAATTATAACTACTTTTGTAGGTTTGATAGTAATGAAAAATAGAGAATAGATTTGTAATGGCTATTAGTTATGGGTATTAATAAAGTTAATAATTTTTTAAGTAAAGTTTGCAATTGTTTATGAGTAATATTACAAATTTAAATTATTATGAAGTATAAGTTGAATATCATTAGTACATTTAAAACTTATTAATAAAATTTTAGTTGTATTGTTTTGTTTATTTAAAGTTAGTAATTAGGAGGTTAAATGTGTATGCAATAAATGATAAATGGAACATAAATCATAATAGTATAGTGGTTGAAGCTTTATGAATTTGGAGGTTAGATGTTTAAGTTTGAATTAAATTTAAGTAGATAAATTATTCTTGGTATTTTGCCTCAACATAAAAGTAATTGGTTAACATATGCAAAACCATACCAAAACATCAAGCGTCTCCTTCAACATTTTTAATGGGTATTGCTCAAACTATTTTTAAAATTAGTTGTAAGTGATATTTCTTTATTTTGATTAATGAAATAGACATAATTGGGAAATGTAGTTGGAGATGTTAAAATAGTAAAATATTATAAAATGAAACTGTGAGTGACATCAAAAAGTAAATTCACTTGATATGTTGTAATATTTTCTACCAACTTTTTCTTATCAAAATTACTTCATTAAATGACAAAAAGTTTTAAAGAGTGAAAATCAAATTTCCTATCAGCTCCTTATTGCATGCACAAAAGTATGCAATTGCTAATTAACACTTGTTGGCAAGAGTTATTAATGCATGATGTATTATCATTGATGCCAATTACATTCATTATTCTTGGTTACAATCCAATTTTATAGGATTACTAGTAGTTTTGATGCAAGAAAATGACTAAGTACAGGAAGCAAAACAAGGCATAGACAGATAGAACAACTTGGTATAGAAAGATGATAGAGAGTTAGAAGTTGTGAGTATACAGTATGAAAGTAGACATCATAATATGACTAATTTGGTCTTCATAGATTTCAGAGTTTTGTTATACATGAGATGTGATATTTATAGATTAATATCAATCTAACAATATTTTGGCAAGAACATAGTCGTTTGGTAAGATCAATCAGTACACTTGGTGAGATAATTTATAGTTTCAATTTCATGATTTAATGTGATAGGGTTGACTATGGATGACACAACACTTGCATATAACAATTTATTATTTGGTGATTTAATCAAGATGTAGCAATGGACTACATGTTTCATTGTTTATCATTCTAAGGTTGATCAAGTTATGTTTTTTAGCCTATGATCACACATTTAAGATCAATTTTCTGGATACATAGTAGAGAGAACAATGAGATGCAAATAGGACATTTTAGAGAGAACTGTATTGGCATAATTGATGCTACTAGTTAGTTCAATCATGTGCTACAAATCTTTTTTGCTATGTAAAATGGTTATAATGCTTGATGTATATTGGTATTGCACTTAAGTAGTAAGCTCTAGACTGTAAGCCTAAATGCAAGTGTAGCTTCCATATTTTGTATGTATACCTTTAATAGGGAGCTTATTACTACAATAGTGAGATATTTGTGGGTATCATCCCCATTGAGGTTTTTTCTTTAATAAGGGTTTCCATGATAATAAACCATCATGTTATGATGTTGATTTTTTTAATCTAGTTTGGCTTACTTTTAGTTATTCGTGCATTTAAATTGTGGTTTTTGTTTAAGAAGCTAAAGAATATTGTTGTTTTGATTCACCTCCCCCCTACTTGGTACCCCTAACCCTAACAATTGGTATTGAAAGAAATTTAATAGCTTGAGGATGATCCTGACAGAAACACCTAACACTATTTAGATTCACCTTTTGAATACACTTGAAGATTTAGACAAATAAAATGCTTGTATTCTTGCTTTGGAAGATAAGTTGAAAGAAGCTAATAGATTTATTGACAGTTTGAAATAACAATTGAGGCAATCCAAAGATGAGAAAAGATCTTATATATTAGTTATCACATAAAGGTAATGACTTTGCACCTATCAATGAAAAACCTAAAGATTATGAATATATTGTTAAAGACAAATACAACCTAAAGGAATTCATGACAATCAAGATGAATGAAGATATAGAAGTAAAGTAGACTCTTGAGCAATCCTTGAAAGCTAAAATTAAAGAATGTTATAAGTTGAATAGTGAAGTTGGAAGTTTCAAGTATTTTTTAAGGAATATAAACATAATGAATGATAATTAGAAAGAATAAATGTGATATTGAGAAGAGATCTAGTTGATTCTAGAGAAATTCAATAAAGATTCAAATATATCTCAACAAAGCTTGATGAACATATTACAAGTCAAAGAGCATGCATATGAGAAAGGAGCGAGATATAAAATAGAAGAATGTTCTAAAACTACTGAAGAAAAGGAAGATCAAAATCAGGCAACCTAAGGGTGCATATTTAAGACAAGCAAGTGGAAAGATATTCAATGGCAGTTGTTTCACATGCAACAAGTTTGCTCATAGGGCAATTGTTGGAGCAATACACCTACTACATCATTTTATGAAAATTATTTCACATCATGGCAGTATGGACATAAATATAATGAATGTGGGCCTAAAGCTAGACCTAATGCAAATGGAAGTAATCCTTCATGCTTTAAATGCAACAACTTTGGTCACATTGTGTTAGCCCTAGTTTTGAGTTGCCTTTTTTTAACTTTTTAGTTCCTTTTTGAAACTTGAATTCTTACATTAAGCAAGTTCCTCTGATTTTCTCATTTTCAAGAGTCATCGTGCCTTGCATGTGGAAGTCGGTCTTGTGATGTCTTTTCATGAATCCTTCTCTTGAACCACTTTGAACCTTGGTTCAAAGTAGTTCAAAGCAGTTCAACCAAAGCTTTTTGATACTAACCTTTTTTTGCAAGTGGGACCTACTAAGTGCAGTAGAGACATTTACTTGAACCACTTCAAACCTCTTTGAACCTTGGTTCAAAGCAGTTCAAAGCAGTTCTATTACTGAGGATTTTGCACACGGATATTAACAATTCTTAAAAGGACACTGATTCCTGAGAAATTAAATAAGGTGTTAGACTAATGATTAAAAGGTCTTTTCTGATTTATCATTGCTTGAGGCAAAGGATGAGTTGTCATCATGATTAAAAGGGAGGCAAATCTTTCATTTGGAGGTTGGATTGGATGTTAGGGGTTTATAATTATTGCAAGGACATTCACGAAGGGTGATCATTTAATGAAGGCATCCTATCACAGTTTCAAGCATGCAAATTAAGTCGCAACAATATCACCATGAATACCTCATTGAGGTAGTACTTTCACCAATATGTTCCCTTACCTTTAAAACACCAATTTCCCACTTAATTGTGTTATCATGTGCAAAGGCAAATTAGAAGCAGAGCAATAGTATGCAAAGGGAAGTGGTCTGGTTTTCTTTCAACTGGTTACAGGTGAGAATACAAGGAATCCCTTGTCCTTTCTTCTATGTGTTACTTTGAAGAACAAGAGTAGTTTTGGGTTTTTATTTCTTTTTTTTAGAATGAGGTTTGTTCTGCATTTCTTTGGGAATATTTCTAGTCTTGAGTGTAAGAGACTCGTCATGTCTGACACTAATTTAGAAGGAGTTAAGGTTGAGAAGCTACAAGAAAAATTTCTTAAGCAAGCTTAATAGGTTAATGATTGTTTAGAAGTTCTAACAAGCGACCTACTCAAAGTTGTTGCTTTTCCTCCCACCCTTTTAAGTCCTGAAATGCTTCAGTTGTACATTGATCACTATGATGTGAGAACCAATAGTATTTTGAATAAATATGGGGAATCAATATTGTCCATCTCTAGGGAGACTATATCATCAGTGTTGTGTCTACCAAAGTGCACCTTTGCTGCTTTTAGCCCTATCTAGTCTCTAATTGAATACCAAGAGAAACTAGACAAGTACCATAACATGTTGGCTAGGAAATGGACAAAGACTAACTATAAAGGTTGTTCGAGGTTGCCCAAAATAATCACTAAGATCACATGAAGCCCCATGTCCATAATCTCATGGTTTTGCTACACTGGGTTAAAGGGTCTACGGATGTTTTCCTCTTTGAAGACTGGATGTACCACTACATAGATATTATCCTAAAAGGAGAACAGTTTCTAGATTGGGCAAAATTGATAGCTAGTTCACTAAGGAATCAACTCAAACATTCTAAGATATTGAGAGAAGATTTCCATTTGTCTTCCTGCCTGACCTATTACATTGCATGTGTAAGGAATATTACTTCCCTTCCCCATGAACCTTGGAATGAAGACGTAACTATTTACCAATATTTCCCCTTGCTACAAAAAGACAAAGTGTCAGAAGAATTTAGGAAAATACCCGATGTTTTGATAGAAAGTGTGCATTTGAACCTTAGAAAAGCATCGATGCCGAGGATAACCCTAGAGGCCCAAAAGCTTATTCAAATGTACAGAAGCTATTTCACTCAATTTCCTAAGTTTACATACCTGCGAATAGGGAGATTTGAAGAAGAACCAGTGAAACTACCTTGATATGCATTAGATTATTTTATTATAGCTGAGATATGTAGGTAATTATTTTCTGTGATTAAGAATAATCTACCTCAAAAGAAGTGGGAGTCTATTTTTCCTATTAGACTCGGTCATTTAGTTTATTGTAATATGATTAATGCCTCTATGATTAGAAGTAACTTTCTTAGTTTCAATTTTGGATCCTACCAAGGAAGGAGAAATTTTGATAACAAAGGTTTCGCAGCAAAGGTACTCGGCCTTAAGGGTCAATCACCAACAGTTCTTCATTTAGAAGATTTGTGGGAAGATTGCAATGATGAGAGAGAGGTCGTCAAAAGAGACTATAGACACCCAAAAATTGGCAAAGACCTAAATCATGCAATTTTGATCAATTAGTCCAAATTAAAGAGAAAATCACAAGAAACATACATACTTTCAAATCAAAAATCACATCAGATCATTAATCACCTATCAAATTGACAAGACCTAAATCAACTTTAAAAGAGGAGAAAAATAATTCAAATTCATCAAAATGAAATTCAAAAAAGGAGGAAGAAAAAGACAAAGTATTGTGAATAAATAAGAAATTTATTAAACCAATAAAATCATTTATCCTCACAAGATTGAAAATCTCCCTTTTTAATTTTAAAAGAATTAGAAATATCCTCAATTATCCTCAAAATCAAGTCTGTTGGACTCTTCCTCCTAGTCTCTTATGAGATATTTTTAGTTTCACTTTTACCCCCAGTCAAAGGTGAAAATCTTGATTCTTACCCCAACCCCTTCTGAAATCCTATAAATAGGAGAGAAATCTAAGAGGCAAAGGACCCAAGTTTTTATGCATTTGCATTATAGGCATATTTGAACTCATCATTTTAGAATTTTCATTGTAGCAAGTTTATAGCACTTTAGCATCATTTTGTGTCATTTAGCATCATTTATTGCATGTTAGTTCATGGCATGATCATTTCAAGAGCATTGCTAGGAGTTGTATTTCACATATAATTTATATTTTAGTCATAGATCTTGCATGCATTCTTATAGATCTACACTTTTAGCATACTCTCATTCTAGAATTGTTACTAAGATGCTAGTCTAAGAGCTATTTTAGCAGTTGTAGTTAGGGAAACATGAGACACTCATAGAGATTATATTCTGATGATGATATCTTGGGTCTAGTATAGTTCGTCGTTAGTCTATTTGCATTCTACATTAAGGTTTCATGAATATGTGTTTGCACTATGTATAAAGACCATTCAAGATTAACACTTCCTTAGATTACTTCCTTAAATTGAAGTTCAAATTGGAGGGGATAATTGAAGATGGTTCAGATGTTGTTGAACCAGGATGGGAAGAGGCAAGTGAACATAAGTGTCGGTGTAAATAAGTATTTACTATTTACACTTACTTAAGTTTACTTAGGTTAACGCATATTTTTTATTATTTATTTATTAGCCACCTAGGAGTATGCATACTCTTGTGAGTTGTCATGTTGACAAAATAGGAGTTCACACCTCTTTTATGCACATGGTGTCTACAACACAAGAGTTAGCACACTAATTAAGCACATGGTTTCTATAACCTTGTCATTCTTATCCACTCATCTAGAATGATGGATAAGGCATGTGCTTAGTTGTCATGATGCTTATCTCCTGTTCTTTCTAGAGACATTCTAGGTGCTTCTTGAGAGGCCTTTATATATAGGCACTCCTAGTGTGTTTATACATCATTTACTAAACAGAGCAATATATAAGGACATACTTTGATTAATTGATCATATCCATTTTTTGGTCTACAGTTGTGCTTGTGTTTGAGTTCTTAGTTCCTAGGTAAATTTTTCCCTTAGAAAAATTCTTACATGGTATTAGAGCTATACCAAATTCTTACATTTAGAGCTCTTAGAGAATTCCTCTTCACAAATCCATTTGAGACCATCATCTTGCTTCATCACTGCAACTTGACTCTGGAGTATCACAAAAATTGGGAGTGTCTAGAGCCAGATCTGACCTTGTCATTGCATCTAGAATGTTCATTCGATGAAAATCGGCTATAAAGACGCCTACCCTAGGCCAAAGTCGATTGTGAGGCAATTTTTTTTGCAAACTAGCACCCAAAGGACCGATTTGCAATTTTGGTATGATCATTTTAGATATGTATTTTTTTTCATCTACATCTCTGCTATTTTTTTCGGATCTGCATTATTTTTTTAGAATTTTTTTGGCCATTGGGCCATAGGAAATATTTTTTGCAGGTGAAGATGGGTGCTTGCTGGTGCAAATCAAATATTTGCATCACATTCAAAAGGTCAAAAGACCCCCAAATCAGATTTTGTTTCTTCCAAATCAGACATCTGAGGCAAAATCTAGAGCCATTTATTTTTTGGAGGCGTGACAGTGATTTAGAAAAAATAATAGTAGCAACAATTTTCAAATAGCGATATCTCTCTCATGCTGACTCCTTTTTGTGAGCATTTTTTTTTTTGTTTTGAGGTAGAATTTCATGATCTACACATTGGTGCAAGTGGTTTGAGATCTCTATTTCTGAATTTTTTTGCAACTCCAAATTCCCATTTTTTGCCACTTCAAATGCTTGGTACGGGTTCATCTGGACTCCAAATCATGTTCCATTTTTATTGAAAGTGTATATTTTTTCTCTACTTTCTGGATCTACAATTAGATTATAGGTTTTGTGGACAAAAATACTGCTTTCAAAAATAGGCCCTAAATTGGCAAGTGGTTATAGAGTGCCCAAATCATACATTAGGGAGGGGGGGTTCTTTGATTTTCTTTTCTTCTTTGGAGGTTTCTTTTGATTGGTCCATCATGGAAGAGGCAGATTTGATTTCTTTGACCCCAAACAACTATCAGGAATGGAGTCAACTTGTTATCACATATCTTAGTTAGCACAATGTGCTACCATATACGAGAGGACTTACTTACCATCCGGACATAAGTCTTCTCATTTGGTGTACTATCTTTCTATTTATGGATGCTAACATTTTCGATACAATATTTGACATTAAGTCATCTAATCCATATGATTATTGGATGTATCTTTGGGAGAAGTATGGAGATCCAAACATTCCTCCATTCCCAAAAGATCTCATACCTCCAGTTGCAGCTGACACCTCTTCAGATGAGATCACACCTCCAGCTCCTGTTGATCCTACTAATCTTGTTCCAGCCATAGATGCTTCAGATTCAGTGTAGCAGGACCCTTTATGTCTTCCTACTCTACCTTCATGCAACTACTTCTTTTTCACCCTTGTAGGCCTATTCATGGAGTCTCACATTGAAGATGTGGGAGACATTCTAGATGATATTAATCTTCTTTTTGAGGCAAATTCTATTGCTGTAGTAACAAATTCATGTACTTCAACACTGTAGGGTACACATGGTCTTCCAGGTGATGACTTCTTGACTGACATTTTAGGTTTGTTTGTAGAGTCACACACAACGGATTTGGAGGACTTCTTTGATGATATACCACTTCTCTTTGCTAAGGACGATCCTTCTATAGATGTTGCAAGGGCCCACTTCGACCCTCATGTCCATTCTCTACATGATCAGTCTTTACAGGCTGATGTGATTGTGGATACTTATGTACAACATCTGTAGGAGGTCTCTTTGTCATTTGAGAAGATTGTTGGTTTTTTGAAACATGCTCTACATCACTCCTTATTCAATCTGCACTTCTTCTCAATAGTTTTGGAGGAAGTCACCATCAATATCGACACAAGGACACTTGAATAGGTTTCAGAGATATCATTCATCATAGAGATTCCTTCTCCATACAGGGGACACATCTCCTTTGTACCCTTGCTTTGTTTCTTCCAAAAGGGAGGAACATCATTCAGAGGTCATGGATTAGCTTCTATAATGGAGCACTTCTCACTGATTAGCACACTACTTTTAGGGGTGGGGGGGACTACCTCGTCTCTTTCTTCTCCTTTTTTGGGGGGGAACTTTTTCCTCTTAGGGAGTTTTGTCCTTCTCCATTTTTCTCTTGTATATACTTGATGAATGTCGTAACATCCCTTTTTCATCTCTCTTTTTGGGGGAGGGTTTTCCCATGAGGTTTTCCCTCTTTCCCCGCTTTATGAGAGATTGAATTTTCATTATGTACATGGGTACCTAACATGGCCTAGTAGTCGAGACCCATTATGCATTTCATCCTAGTTCTTGTGAGCTTAAGTGCATTCCCCTAAGTTGCACTTAAGGGGGGGTGTTGGTGTAAATAAGTATTTACTATTTACACTTACTTAAGTTTACTTAAGTTAATGCATATTTTTAATTATTTATTTATTAGCCACCTAGGAGTATGTGTACTCTTGTGAGTTGTCATGTTGACAACATAGGAGTTTGCACCTCTTTTGTGCACATGGTGTCTACAACACAGGAGTTAGCACACTAATTAAGCACATGGTGTCTACAACCTTGTCATTTTTATCCACTCATCTAGAATGATGGATAAGGCATGTGCTTAGTTGTCATGATGCTTATCTCCTGTTCTTTCTAGAGACATTCTAGGTGCTTCCTGAGAGGCCTTTATAGATAGGCACTCCTAGTGTGTTTGTACATCATATACTTAATATAGAAATGTATTAGGACATACTCTGATTAATTAATCATATCCATTTTTTGGTCTACAGTTGTGCTTGTGTTTGAGTTCTTAGTTCCTGGGTGAATTTTTCCCTTAGGCAAATTCTTACATGGTATCAAAGCTATACCAAATTCTTACAATAAGCAACTAGAAGTGGATTGGAACCCAGGTGAAGAAGATGATATAAACATGACAACCAAATCCATTCTAACCCATACAAATAACTAGTTAAGGAGAAGAAACATGAAAGTAGTCAATGAGAAACAAACTACAAAATCCCTAAAGGTGGTTTCTTTCTTTGAAACATTAACTTTTGACATCCAAATGTCATCTCATGTTGTAGGTAGTATTTTGACTCCCAAGAAAAAGAAAGGAGTAGCATCTCCTAAAAAAATCATAGCTCCTAGAACCAGTCCAAGACCAAATCTAAGGCGCTTGCACGAAAAAAGGTTCAGAAAGAGGAAATTATGACTCAAGGATAGAATCAAGGAGAAGAGCTCACCTTTTCAGATAATCAAGATGGTGATGTGGATTTAATAGAGGCTTCAAAGTTGGATCAGCCTAGTTTCATGATTCCTCCCAAACGAAATTGAGGGATGACAATCACTTCCACTATTCCACCATGGCTATCGAATTCAGTAAGCAAGAAACACAACCTTCAACCGATGTCCATGCCAATTAAGGACATTGTCACAAATTATGCAACCTGCAGTTCTAAGAGCAAGAAGATGAAAAGTGACGCCCAATTGATCAAAGACCCTGTGACTGGAAAGGTGATGACAGAGGTGGTTACCTATAAACTAGAGGATGAATCTAGGGAGATTGACATAGAGGATTTCAAAGTTACTATTGTAGAATTGGTGGCCATCACCAGAGTTATTGGGAACCACTTCTTCAAATTCTCTGCAAATCATATGTTGACTCAGTCTAAAAGGGATAGCAAAGAAAAGAAAGAACTGAAAAGGCTAGTAATCTATGGTTGAGTACATAGATTCTTTGATGAATTTGGGTGTCCTTCCATTCATTCAGACTCTACAATCTTTTGATCCCAACTCATCAAATAGTCAACAATTGGTTAAACAAATGCAAAAGGGAAAACTACTCGTAACGAAATGCACGAGTGCATGGGATCCATAGTAAAGGGTGGTAGTAAATTTATTCTATATTTCACTACCATGTACACAGAATGAGAAGCATTGTTGGGTGAGGTCCAAACCCTTGTTCTAATGTGGGAGGTTGATCAAAGTCAATGCCAAGCCATTGTGTTTTAGGTCCATGAAGTCAAAAAATATGGTGTGTTGAAGTTTCTGAGTGAAAATCCCATGAAAACTATAGACTCGTGCATGTTGTTCACTTAAAAAATAATATTGGTTGGAAGGATTAAATTTATAAGAGAGCCATCAAAGAGATGCGAGCAGTGGAACTTGAAGTCACTGTAATGCATAAAGAGCTCTTGAAGGATATGCAGATTGTGAACCCCACAGGTATTCTACAGTTTAAGGATGACAACATGGACTCCGAGGTTTAACTAAGAGCTTCAACGATGCCATGTCTGGAATAAAGGACAACAACACCCCTACTTTCAGAGACTTCACCACCCTGGCCAACATTGAATCAATGTTATATTTGAATAAGAACCTTATGCCAAGACAAAGCCGCAGGATTAGGGAGCTCAAGTAGTAGAAAGATGCCTACAGATCAAAACTACTGAGCCTAAAAAATCCTCACTCCCACATGATGCAGGAATTTGCGAGCACCTTCAAAAGCTGAAAATTAGTCAAGCAAACCATGGTAGATTAAAAAAAGCTTGGCGAGGATGTTTAGTTGCAAATAGTTATCTTTGGCATTTGAATTTTCAAAACTATTTCTTTGTTTATAACTATTTTCAATCGAAAGGCTGGGTTTTGATGGAAGCCTTTTTGGGTTTGTAAAAGACTATAAATGCTAAAGAATTTGGCTAGAATGGGATTAGATTTGAGTAGCATAAAAAATACTGGGATAATTTTAGTATTATTTAAGTTGGTTGGATGGAAAAAGTAATAGATAGATAGTAGTATATGAAAAAGCTCTCTCTTAATGACTCCGTGCCTGAGAAGTCTTTTTGAATATATATTTATCTATCATATTTTATTGTGCTTTGAAACTTAGTGTTTGAGCATAATTAGTTATGGTTGCTTTGTGAGTTGTGATGGTTTATATTGTATGACATCTATTACTATATCTCTTCTTGTTTGTATTTGTCTTTCATTTAGAAAATTGGTTTAAGTTGTTGTAGATTTTAAGTTCATATTTGAGTCTTAATCACTTGTAGAAAGACTACGAGCTTTTCAATTCAATGCTAAATTTATGAAGTTGTAAATCAATACCTCAGTACCCAAGAGTACGTGAGTGACCCTTGAGCACTTTTTGGCAAAAGTGTGCAATTTTTTTTTTTTGATCTTTGAAATTCATTGATAAATTATTCATAAAGGGAGTTGTACCATAAAAATTTAGAGGAAAACGATTAATATAACATTTACCCAATTGTTGTAAACCTTTTGAATTTATGGTCTTTGGCATAGATTGAATTACTGAATTTTGTAGGAAAGACAATCTGTTCACTAACACATTGTAAGAAATTATAGATTGAGGATTAATAAAACAAAATAAAGGTATGTGATATCAAATATTATTTGCTATAATTGTAATAATTATGGACATGTAGATAAGAATTATAAATATAAAAAATATTGTGATGAGGATGATTGGTTTAGTTGAGAAGAAAAATGTGTGAAACAACAATATGGGTAAGGAAATTGATACTAATGAAGTTAGAAGGAGATGAACAAGACTTGGGTGATAAAGAGTGGACTGATGCATTTAGGCATATTGTACTAATTTCTGGTATGGGTCCTTCATTACTAGCTAATTAGGTCACAAGACTGAAGGGAGAGTTTTCGTTAGAAAATATTTTGTTACCCTAATACATGTACTAGTAGAAGATGTGTTGTTTGTAACTATTAAGAAGTAAAGTCCACATGAAACTGGGGGTAAATCAGTTGTGAGAAATTAAATTTAAATCCAAACTTATTATGTCCAACTCCAATAAGTAAAATAATGAAGCAAAAGAAGGGATAAATCATATACAGTGACACAATGATTTGTTGACTAGGAAAACCCTTGATCAGAGGGGAAACCACGGTGGGGATGATACCCACAAGATAGTGTACTAATATATAAATTCCTTATTAAAGGATTTGATCTTGTTAGGAGCCAATTACAAAGCATTTAGCACAATAGACCATGTTAAAGGATAGATCCCTGGTAGGAGACCTTGAACCCTTGTTAGAAGGTTCTAACATTGTTAAAGGTTAATAGGGAAACAACTAGACCCAATGTCTAAATTGTTCTAGTAACTATGAAGAATAATACTTTGAGATAATATATGTAGTAATAGTGAACTGACCAATTTGCAACTTAATCTTTAATACAGTTCCTTTGAATCTCAATACCATGTACCCATATCAATCTTTGCTCTTCTCTAATTATCCAACCTTGAAACTCACATCATACCATCACATACACAATACATATATCATGAATGATATATCTAATAAGGAAAACATCTTTTCTTTATACCCTTCCCAAATACCTAATTAGGTCAGCTTGTTAAAGCTTCCCTAGTGTATAATTGATTAAATAGGACCTCACTAAGGCATAAACACATTCTTAAGCACTTTACAAATTTTGCAGTAAGGTTCCCACATATCACAATTCAATTAACACACTTTACAATAAGGATCAACATGTTTCCTCAACCCAGTCACTAATAGTAAAAGATATCGCATATTTCACTTCAGCAACCTTTCCAAAATAATCTATAAACCTTGCTATCACAAACATAACATCATGAGCATGTCTTCAACCATGATCCAAGGTTGCTGATATAAATTCCATGTCGTTGATTAGATATAGCCATTATACCAAAATTTGTTTTTTGTTAGTACTCCGTGTGCAATGGTCTACATCTAGTCTTCATCAAATAAACTATAACTCAACTGACACTCAATATAAACTCAAGAAAACATATACGTGACATATATACCCACCCTTGAACATAATCCTAAGGTCATGTAGCTTAATCTATTATGTGCCAACTTCATTGTACCACTAGTCCTCTGCAATATATTGAATCTTTGGTGTCATGATCTCATAAACATATGTGACATTGTTAATGACAAAACCTGTCATTAATACAACACATAACCAACATATCTAAGTGCTAACCAAGCCTGTGTTCCTAACAATCTCCCTCTTTGGCATTGATGTCAGCATATGATAAAAAACCATCAACCCAAAACAATCTTCTAAATGTCCTTAACATATATAACCTTTACAAATTTTAGAATGTCTTCAACATATACAATTTGTCAAACCTCTAAAAACTCTCTTTTAACATCAATAGATTTCATTGATTTTCTTCCCCTTTCATTTGGTTTTTCATCAATTCTTCTCTCCCTTTGACATTAATGACAAAGGTGTCAATATGCCAAAAATTAATCTAAAGTGCTCCCCCTTTGATGAAAACCCTCATAAAAGTAGGCACATTAGATCGAGCCAATCTAAAACAAAAGAAATATGCCAAGTTTCAAAAAACACTCTTTATGTTAGAAATCAATCGAGTTTTCCAATTAACTCTACTTACTGTGAACGCTCCCCCTAAGGAGTAGTACCAAGTATCACATCCATATGTATGAATAGTGCTCTTATTGAACTAGACTAATGCAATTTAACATCACTTACATTGTATTAAGTGGGGACATTACCCCAAGCATGCCTTTGAAATACTCGAAGGTGTCCTTAGCCAATGGTTTTGTAAATAAATCTATGTATTGTCTTAAATTGGATGTACTCTAATTTAATAAAGGTTTCACACCTATTTAATTCAAGATCATCAATCTCCTTTCACCTTAAACTCTTCTTCCCTTTTCTGTCCTTTCTCCTAAGTGGAATTGGGGTAAAAACCTAATAGATCCTCTTAAATCGCCTATTCTCATGGTGATTAAGCTTGAGATAGGATCTATTTCCCCTAGGTCCTTCTTTTCCATCCATCTTTCCACTTGGAATTTTCTTCTGGCACCCCAAATAGGGTCTCCTTGGTATCTGGATATGATTTCTAGATTTTGGGACCTATTTTGGGGTCCCAAGATTGTTCCCAAGATTTGTGCACCTGAAAATTAGGGGTGCAAAGCAACCTTAATGCTTCAGGGTGTACTGCACCCCTAATGAGAAAATAAGGGGCATAGTGCACCCCTGATGAGGCCCTATTTTGGCCCTTTTCATTGGATCTCATGTTCGATTAGTTTTAGGGTACAAACTTCTATGAAGGTTAGCCTATATGAGTAATCTATTCTAAGCCCTTTATGGAACCTTCCATTTTCTCCATTTCTCATCCACAAGCACTCTAAAAATAAGCATCCACAAGTTCAAGCACTCAAGATCTCAAGTTCTCAAGCATTCAAGGCACTCAAGCATCCTCCATTGAAGATTAAGGATTTTTCGTATTCAATCCATTAAAGGAGTTTATGCAAGAACTAGCATTTCATTTTAACATTCAAGACCTCCCTTCATACATTCAAGATCCTTTGTTGCATCTTCTACATGCATCCTCTTAAGATCTACATTTAGCTACGTGCATTCATAAGGCATATTTCAAGCACATTCATACACAAATGTTTTGGTTTCACTTTGATTTCCTTTCTAGGGTTTTGAAGTTGAGTCAAAACTATTACATCTACGTACTTGATTAAATTCCAAATTCAAGAACATATTCATAGATTTACATTGCTTCATGTTAGGTCTATGACTGCTACTTGTTATAATTATATTTTAATTATTTCAATTCAAGGTTAATTCCTAAACTAGGGTTTGATCGAGGAAAACTCCCCCAATAACCAATAAATAAATCCTTTACTTTGTAGGTTTCATATCTTGGACTGATGAACAAGTTGCAGATCTGGATACCCTTTTCAATTTTTTACAGAACTAAGAAATCACAATCAACATTGCACACATTTCATCAGGGTCATAATGCAACCTAATGCTTCAGTTCACCCCTAATGCACTAGCTCACCCTTGACAGATCACTGAATGCTTTATGGGTTTTATTTGTAGTGCATTTTTTAGTTTGGGCAGATCGAATCAACCCTTATGGAGGAGATTCAATAGCTCATTTTCAGGTTTGTATCTCACAAGGTATTTCATCTTCCTCTCTTTCATTTGTACACACTTCATCATTTTGTCACATCGTTATATCTTAGCTCTGTATTGCATATCTTCTTGCTTAAACCCTCTTAAGGTGGATGTGAGAGAGAAATAAATTTGAGTTATTAATTCTTTTGTCCATTAGGTTTGCATTGATACTTCCTTGTATATCAAGCTAAATTAATCCAAGCAGTAGATCTTGATCTTCCCTCTTTATTATGTATGGTTGGATTGCTTCCATTTTCCTACTTTACATTAATTGGCAAACCCAACTTCATATGCACCTTTCTTATTAGAGTTAGATTCTTTGCATTATGTGTTTTCCTTCACTACATAAATTGGTGAACCCGAAACAGTTACATATTTTGTTTGATTTTGGATTTAGTTATTGCATTCTATTAGGTGTTCACCTTCTTTGCATATTTTTGGTGAACCTGATTGTTGTACTTCTTTCTTAAACTTTTGGAGTTAGATTTCATTTTGGTGTATCTAGATCTACTTTATCTTTTTTTCGTTAGTGGTATTTATATCTTCTCTTGAATTGTCTTCACATAGAATGCATTTCATAAATTTTGCATTGCAAAACATTATTTTGCATCTAGTTCATTTTTAGACTGCATCTCATTCCAATGAGGTTGTTATCTTTCTTTTTGAGTTTCCTTCATGATATTCAAGATGATCTATTTCATGCATATTAGAGGCATTTATTTTTTCCTTGCATTTATTCTCACCCCCCTTCAAAGTGTAATCCTTTCAAGGATGTTGTTGATCAACCTTTATTGATTCTTGATGTTCCTACCTTTGATAGTGAAACTATTTGGGATGAACCCCCTTGGATAGGAATATTGATTACTCTCTCCTTTAAACTTATTTGACTCATTATTGTTCCTCCTATAATGTGTTTTCTTACCTCTTTGGGTGACTCTACTATTTGGGATGAACCCTTAGATATGGATATGGATTACTCTCTTCCTCATGAGGCACCTGTTGATGATTTCATGGTTACTTCTCCTATTGATCAACCTCTTTCTTTGCATTTCATTGATAGTCCTTCTATAGATGAGGCCTTGATGAGTTTTGTTTGTCCTTCTCCTACGAGTGTCTTAGTCATAGAAGACCACACCCTTGATTCTCCTTCTTCTTTCTTTCAAGACACATCTCAATTCAAATTAGGTCTTCTTGAACATGATAACCATTATGACCTTTTTGTATATCAATTCAACACTAGATCTTAAGGATCCTATTCATATTGAATCTTTATGTGGCTTCTCCACTCTTCAAGATTGGAAAACCTTACATTTCACACCAACATCATACCTTCTTTAATTTGTGCATCAAACACCTTTATTTTATGAGTATATGCATATTAATTGTTTCTATCTTTATCTAATTACATCTAAGAGATCTTCTATGCTTTACCTTTGTTTTTAGTTCATTGTCAATCTCATGTTTCATGCAAATTGTAATGATTAATGGTTTCTTTTTCATTATCATTTTACTTAAGGCATCTACATCCCTACTATGTTGCTCCTAGGTTTATGACATGGTTAGCCTATCTTTTGGGGGCTCATTGTGTAACACATCGCTAGGGAACCCAAGAGAGATTAATCTATAATGAAGCTACGTTTGCTAAAAATAAATTCAGATTAAAATATAAATAAATAATAATCTAGAAGCAATAACTCAAAGACACATGTCATACATACATAAGCAAAGCAATAATAGTTACATTTCTCAAGGGTTCCATAATGTTGAATCACATATATAAGTTTTATTAAGTTTGATAATTAAATTAGTCCATGACATACGAATAACCACATGTACCACAATCTCACAAAAGAATATACAAGTACAAATAGATGCATACTTATCCACTACTCATGTCATAGGGTATGATATGCTAAAAGAATATATATCGTGATAAGATAAAACATCCCTTAGGATCTCAACAACTGAAGTACAAAATATCAAAGTAAGAATGTATGACATAACCATCAAGTAGAAAAGATGGAACATATGCATCAATGGAAAATCCAACATCAATGTCCAGCTATCAGATCTCAATGACAAAGAAACACTGCCTCTCGACCTCATGGAACCTAAGTGGCCCCACTCACACTATGATAAGGAGATAATCTCAAGTCCCAAACAAATAGCAATCAAAAGGTCACAATAAGAATCTAAGTCTCAATATCTTGAAAAGCATTCTATCTTAAAGGTACTAAGTACACAAGGTAACATCTAATTCTAGAGGCAACAAGACATGTAGGTAACCTAATGTGCATATGGGCAAGTGTCATCACATGAGCCAACTCTAAGGCTACCCTGGCAATCCCTAATGACCCCAACCCCCTAGTGACTCTATGCGGCATCAATATCCTTTCTACAGACAAGGCATATTGACGAAGCAAGGTCACAACCAAGCATCCTCTCTACTCCCATCCTAGTCTATACTAGCACTCGAGGCATGAGCCAGGTATCATTGAAATCTTGTTAATTCATTTAAACCCCATTAATAAAATATGATCACTTATTAATGCTACTTACAATGAGTTACCTAGATAACCTCTGCTGAAAATAATTGATTAATTGTGTATTGTCTTTGATGTTACAAAAAATGTCATATCATTGTTTGTCAGTGTATGTCGAGCTCAATCAAGCATTAAAGGGAGTTTCCTATGTCTACTGAGCATTCCAAAGTTTTCCTAGTTTAGAAGATAGTGTCTACTGAGTTCACTCAGGTGACAAAGTAAAGTTTACAAAAGTTGAGTTTTAACTGAGCTCACTCGATTAATGAAGGAAATGTTGGATGGAACTAGTGTTAACTAAGGTCACTTAGTTACCAAAGGAACTTTGTGAATATACAACATTAACTAAGTTCACTTGGTTAACACAAGAAAATTACTTTGAGTTAGTATCTATCGAGTAGGGTTGGGCAATGACAGATTTTCTTATTTTGACATTTTGAGTTCAATTGAATTGTTTGTTGGTTCTAGCCAACTAAGAAGATGAATATTCATTATTCTAAGTTATATTCAAGCCGACTTGACAATGTGTAAGATATAAATATAAGGTCAAGTTGAGGATTAGAAGAAGAAGCATAAGTAGAACATAGTTGAAAATTTGATGATGCTTAGAGGAAGTGAATTAGAAGGATAAGCAAAATATCCTTGTTGAGATACAAAGATACATTCGATCAGGAAGGATCAAGTATACAAGTTAGAATTGAGATCTGTAATTAGCAATTCAGTTACATCAAAAATTAGGTCATCTCATTATTACTCTCTAACCATTGTAGCAGTGATCTAAATCTCTTAATAGAATTGGTTTAACAACTATTTGTAAATCCTCTAACAAGGTGGCATTTCTATTGAATTGGCTAAAGACCTCTAACAAGGCCACTCCTAATATGGTGATTAAATCCTCTAATTGGGTCACACCTAACAGTGTGTTTTGTAACCTTTAATAGGGTTGGCTCCTAACAGGGCTCACTTTAGAAGAGTGAAAATTAGTTACTAGTTGCAATTGGTGGTTTTTCCCAAATGGGTTTCCATGTTAAAATCTTGGTGTCAATTGTGTTCATGCTATTTCTTTTATATGTTTGCAACTAAGTTAAAGTAAGATCAATCATAGATAATATCTTAAGATTTTTATGATGAGCATTTTCTGAGTTATTCCAGTGTTTTCTGAGTTACAACATTTTTCTTGTGTGTTTATCGAGTTACAACAAAGATTAATTTTGATTTGTATTGACATCTAAGGGATCTGGGATTTATTTTTGTGGTAACTGATTCACCCCTCCCCTCTCAGTTACTCCTCTTATATTTCCAACAATTGGTATCAAAGCTCTTAGTGCTTGTAGAGAAGGTTTTAAGGACCAAAGCTAAAGATCAAGGTGTCTTACATAAGAGAGATTCCCAAGTTGAATCGAGAGAACTTTGTAGCATGACAAGGAATTATGAGGTTACATTTGGAAACTATCAGTGATTCAGATTGTAAATAGCTTGAAAATGAATACAAGACTCCTACTAAAACATTATCAATCAAAGATATTGTTGAAAAGAAAAATCATAACATCATGATGATTGACATTGCTTTTACTCTTAATTATGTTGAATTTGATGAAGTCAAAAGTTGCACTATAGCTTATGATATGTGGATCAAACTGAAAGCCATCTATGGAGGAGATGATAATGTAAGAAGAGCTAAAGCTAAAAGTCTCAGAGGATAGTTTGATCATATGAAGATGAGAGAAGATGAAAACATTGCAAAATATGTTGAGCAAATTAAAGCAAGTGTTAGTGCAATCAAAGCATTTGGAGGAGACATTGATCACAAAATAGTTGTAAGCAAGGTTCTCAAAACCCTTCTTCCTATCTATGCAATTAGAGTGTTTGCTATTCAAGAAATGAGATGTGATCCAAATAGCAATATAACTTTGGATGCTCTAGTTGGAAGATTGATAGCTTTTGAGTTGGATAACTATGATAACTATGTCCCTAGTTCCAAAGTTATTGAATCTACATTTGAAGCCAAGCTCTCACTCAAGAAAAAGGGTAAGAAATCAAAAGCCAAGCAATTAGAAAGTGAAGAATAAGAAGAAAGTTCATAAAGTGGTCTTGAAGTTATTGAAGCCCTACTTCCAAGGAAATATTACAAAGGTAGAGGAAAGTACAAAGGTAAGATTCCTCTAATCTATTTTTCTTGTGAAGAAGTTGGTCACATTGTTGCAAGGGGCCCAAATAGAGAAGACAAGGATGAAAAGAAAAGCAATAAGTTCAAAGGCAATAATGAATTCAAAAACTACAAGGACTATAATTACAAAGTAAGAAATCTTTTTTTATGGCTAAAGATTCTAATAACGGTGAAGATGAAATGGTATATATTGTTGTAAAAGATGAATTTGATGACAAAGGAGATAAAATGACACTTATCTCTCATATTAGCAAAAATGATACATGGATTATTGATAGTGGTTGCTCACATCATATGACTAGAGACAAATCAAAGTTTGAACACATGGAACATTATGATGGAGGTAGTGTGAGATTTGGAAACAATGAACCTTGTTGCATAAAGGGAAAAGGTTGTATCTCATTAACTAATGAAATTAGATGTGACACAATTGAATAACATTGGATTCAAGGTAGAATTCATGAAAGAGAAGGCCAAACTACTGGATGGAAAAGGAAATCTGGTTGGATCTAGCAAACAAACAAAATGTTATCTATTTTATCTAGATCTCAGTGAAAGTTCATGTTTTATTGCTCAAGTATAAGAAAGTTGGTTATGGAACAAAAGATTATGTCATGAAAACTTTGATAATCTAGTCAAGATAAGAAAAAAAAGAAGAGTACGAGGTATTCCTAGCTTGAGGAAACTTGATATGGGTCTATGCAAAAATTGTCAAATTGGTAAGATGGGAAAAACTAGTTTCAAAAGCAAGAACTATCATTCTAAAGAAGTCTTAGAGCTCGTACATACATACTTATGTGGACCTATTGGAATAGAGAGTTATAATGGAGATAAGTTTTAATTCCATTTGTTGATGATTATTCTAGAATGTGACTGTAATGTATCTAAAAGAAAAATTGAAAGCTTTTCAAAAATTTAAGTGGTATCTGGCAAGAGTAGAAAAAGAAACTGGAAATACGCTGAAATGTTTGATATCATATAGAGGTGGTGAATTCATTTTTGATGAGTTTAATGAATTATGCATTGAAAAAAGAATTAAGAGACATGTATCAGCCCCTGGTACACCTCAGCAGAATGGTATAGCTAAAAGAAAGAGCAGATCCATCATGGATTGTGCAAGAACACTGATGATAGAAAAGAATATTGCAATCAAATATTGGAAGGAAGAAATCAATATTGTAGTGCATACCTTAAATAGAGCACAGTTAAAGAAAGACTCAAATCAAACTCCTTATGAAATATGGTATGGCTACAAACCCAATTTAAGTTACTTAAAAGTATTTGGTAGCAAATATTATATCTTGAAGGAATCTAAGAAAGGTAAATTTGATGTCAAAAGTGACGAAGACATATTCCTAGGATACTCCTGTAGAAGTAAAGCATATAAGTGTTTGAATCTAACTACTCATAAGATCATAGAAAGTGCACATGTGAGAATTGATGAATTTGTAGAAAAGAGTGAAGAAGTAAGCAACAAAGAACCCGAGGATTACAAATGATTTGTTTACTATGATCCTGATACTTTTCCAAATCTATCTAGTTAGGAGACCTCACCTCTCGAGTCTCCAAAATCTCCAAAATCTACCAAGTTGCAATCAATGCAACTTGAGTCACAATCTGAAGGACCTAAGCCACAGTCAGAAGCTACCACGTTGTTACTAGAGAAAATCGAGTCTAATGGACCTGAGTCACAGATAGTGGGACTTGAGCTCAATAAAAAAGATCATGAAGAACTCAATGAAACAAACTCCAAATCCAAAGTACCTTTGTTAGCAAGATATGTTAGAAGGCATCATGCACCTGATCAAATCATTGGAGACAAGTCAAATGGAATAATGACAAGAAACAAATTGAAAGGTACATGTTTGCTTGCTAAATTTGAACCTAGAAAAGTTAGAGATGCTTTGAATAATGAAAGTTGGATTGAAGAAATGCATGAGGAAATATAAAAGATTGAAAAGAACAAAAATTGGACTCTTGTTCCTAGGTCCAAGGATAAAAATGTAATTGGCACAAAGTGCGTATTCAAAAATAAGCTAAATGAAGATGGAGAAGTTTCAAGAAACAAAGCAAGGTAGTATGTGAAGGTTATTCTTAAGAAGAAGGTATTGATTATGGTGAAACTTTTGCTCCTGTTGTAAGATTAGAAGGTGTTAGAACTTTACTAGCATATGCACCTCATAGAAGATTTAAAATTTATCAAATGGATGTAAAATCTACATTCTTGAATGGAATTCTTGATGAGAAAGTCTACATAGAACAACCTGACAGTTTTGTAGATCCCAACAAAAGAGATATGGTTTGCAAATTACACAAAGCATTATATGGTCTCAAGAAAGCTCCTCAAGATTGGTATGAAAGACTTTATAACTACTTGATAAAGATTGGTTTTCAAAGAACAAATGATAACAATAGTCTGTATATCAAAGAAGGACCAGACAAGAAGATTGTGTTGATAGAAATATTTGTGGATGACACTTTATTTATAGGAAATGATGACTTGTGCAAGGTATTTTTAGAAGAAATGAGTAAAGAATTTGAGATGTCTATGTTTGGAGAGGTAAAATTCTTTGTTGGATTGCAGATCCAACAAAAGAAAGATGGTATCTACATTACTCAATATAAATATATCAAGGAGATACTAAAGAAGTTTAGAATGGAAGATTCAAGACTAGTTGGAACTCATATGTCTACTAGACATAAGATTTCCAAAAATGATGATTACAAGGAGGTAGATCATACCACATATAGATCAATGATTGGAAAATTGTAGTATGTAGTGCATACAAGGCCTGCTATTGCATTAGCAGTTGAAATGGTGGCAAGATTCTCAGCAAATCCCAAAGAAAATCAAACGATAGCAATCAAAAGAATCATGAGATATCTGAAAGGTACTAAAGACTATGGCTTATGGTATAGAAAAGGAGGCAATATGAATTTGAAAGCATTCACAGATGCTAATTAGGCAACAAGTGTTGATGACAGAAAGAGAACAAGTGGTGGAGCATTCTTTGTTGGTAAAAGACTGGTGTCTTGGAAAAGCAAGAAACGCAATTGTATTTTTTAGTGCACAACATAGGCATAATATGTGGTAGCAATAGTTAGTTGTTCTAATATTGTTTGGTTCAAATAAGTGTTGGTAGGTATGAAGATAGAGATCAAGGATCCAGTGGTTATATATTGTGATAACACCAATGTAATTAATATATCAAAGAATCCAGTGATGCATAACAAAACAAAACACATTGCTATAAAATACCATTTTTTGAGAGAATTGGTACAAGATAAAGAGGTAAGATTGGAATATGTGAATACTAAAGAAAAAATTGTAGACATATTCAATAAGCCATTACCTAAGGATGCATTTCTGTATCTAAGAGGTAAGTTAGTGGTCATTCCCCTATCCAAAGCTCACTAAATAAAATTTAGTGATGCATCAACTAGAGCATGTTGAAGATCAGTCAATTGATGTAGTATTGACAAGGGAATATTGCAAATGAATCAATACATGAGGTATATTGATATTTACTAAACATTGTCTTTGGCATGAGATGTCAAAGAGAGAAGTTTTCTATCATATCTTATAGAAATTTTATCACTTCAAGAGATGACAAAGAGGGAGATATCAAAGAAAATAAACTTGGTTTGATATCAAAGGTAGAATTTTGCTGACAGAGGAAGGAACTAAAGGTAGAGGAAGTTCACACTGATAGAGTGAGTTGAGTTCTCATGGATGAGAATTAGAATGAAACTAACGATATGTTCCTTACTTTATTCTTGCTCTAAAAATTTCATTGCATTATGACATGTTGTGTTACCATCAATGCCAAAGAGGGAGATTGTTGGAAATAATTGTGTATTATGTATTATCTTTGATGTTACACAAAATTTCATATCATTTTCAGTCAGTGTATGCTAAGCTCACTCAAGTATTGAAGATAATTTCCTATGTCTGTTGAGCATTCTAGAGTTTGCCTAGTTCAAAAGATAGTGTCTACTGAGTTCACTCGAGTGACGAAGTAAATTTTGTAGAAGTTAAGTTTAACCGAGCTCACTTGATTAATGAAGGAAATGTTGGATGGAACCAGTGTTAATCGAGCTCACTCAATTACCAAAGGAACTTTGTGAATATACAGTGTTAACCGAGTTCACTTGGTTAACACAGAAAAATTGCTTTGAGTTAGTATCTACTGAACAAGGTTGGGTAACGAAGAATTTTCTTGTTTCAACATATTGAGTTTAATTAATCATTTGTTGGTTCTAGCCAACTGAGAAGATGAATATTAATTATTCTAAGTTATATTCAAGATAACTTGATAATGTGTAAGATATAAATATAAGGTCAAGTTGAGGATTAAAAGAAGAAGCATAAGTGGAACATAGTTGAAGATTTGATGATGCTTAGAGGAAGTGAGTCAGAAGGATAAGAAGAATATTCTTTTTTGAGATGCAAAGATACATTCAATCAGGAAGGATCAAGTATACAAGCTAGAATTGAGATCTATAATCAACAATTCAGTTGCATCAGAAATCAAGTCATCTCATTGTTACTCTCTAACTATTGTAGTAGTGACCTAAATCTTTTAACAGAGTTGGCTTAACAACTATTTATAAATCCTCTGACAAGGTGGCATTTCTATTGAATTGTCTAAAGACCTCTAACAAGGCCACTTCTAATAGGGTGATTAAATCCTCTAATAGGGTCAAACCTAATGTTGTGTTTTGTAAACTTTAAGAGGGTTGGCTCCTAACAGGGCTCACTTTAGAAGAGTGAAAATCAATAACTAGTTGCAATTGGTAGTTTTTCCCAAATTGGGTTTCCACGTTAAAATCTTGGTGTCAATTATGTTCATGCTATTTCTTTTATATGTTTGCAACTAAGTTAAAGTAAGATCAATCACATATAATATTTTAAGATTTTCATGATAAGCATTTTCTAAGTTATTTCAGTGTTCACTGAGTTACAACACCATTCTTGTGTGTTTACTGAGTTACAAAAGAGATCAGTTTTGATTTGTATTAACATCTAATGGATATGGATTTATTTTTTTTGTGACTAATTTACCCCTCCCCTCTCAGTTATTCCTCTTATATTTCCAACAACCTCTTTAAGGTGTCGACCCCCATTTAAAGCCACTTGCCAACATACACATAGATAACCTACCAAAAGCTCATAGAAAGGCCTCTCATAAAAAGTCACCATAGACACACATCATCTCTTTACAAGCAATAGGAACCACAAATGAATCATAAATCAAGACCTCATGGATTATATCCTTGAAATAACATAGTGCACAAGATTACATAAAATACATGATCTTGTCATAGAAATACATAAAGGGAGAACAAAATCAAACTTGATAGAAGTTATAGGGACACAAAAATCCTCACCTTTGATGAACAACCCTATTTGGCCATACTAAGAGATTTTTCCCCAAAAACCCATCATCAGGTAGAACACAATACCATGATAGAGTATTTAAAATACATGTAGTATTTAGTTATAATTTTTGAAATAACATAGTGCACGAGATTACATAAAAGACACGATCTCATCATAGAAATACATAAAGGGAGAACAAAATCAAACTTGATAGAAGTTACAAGAACACAAAAATCCTTGCCTCTAGTGAACAACCCTATTTGGCCATACTAAGAGATTTTTCCCCAAAAACCCATCATTAGGTAAAACACAGTACATGATAGAGTATTTAAAATACATGTAGTTATTCAACCATATAGTATTTTGTTATAATTTTCTAAGTTAGATCTTAAAAAAGTCCAAGTTATCGTTTTAGGAAGTTTTCGAGTTGATAAAATTCCTAAGTTAGTTTGGTCATAAGATACATTTCTTTTTCGTAGTTGTAATCAACCCCATTTGCTCTAACATCATTTTTCCATTTAAAAGACAATTATCATGATTAAGTTTCCCCTTCGAAATGATAGAGTAATTTTATCGAAAATGATAGTTGTCACTATCTTTTCCCCATAATAAATTCAAATATTTTAAAACTCACAATATTTATAATTAAAATACTATATTCTTCAAATCTATAACTTTAATTATACAAACTAAATTTAATACTAATTTAATTTTAATTACAAATTAAATATATATTAGAGTTATAATTAACTTATAAAATAAATTTTAATCATTTATAAATATTTCATAATATATAATCTAAGTTTTTTTAAATAAAAAATTAAATAAAAAAATTCAAATGCCATATGGGGGTGGGCTTGAGACTTGACTAAGTCACATGCATGTTGCTGAGGAAGTCATTGCATTGCCCAAGACAACTACATCATTGCTAAGGCAGCACATCACCACCTTATACAATGTGTGGCCTATCGCAACAAGGAAAGAAGGAGAAAGGGGGGGTGGGGGTGATGCCCCGCCTCCCAAAATATATTTACATTTAATTTTTTAAATTATATTTTATATAATATAACAACCATCAACCCCCTAGTCCTCCCCTTCCACACACACCCAACCCCCACTTTTTTTTTAGCCAGTGAAAATGAATACCACCACAATAATAAATAATTATTGTGGTGTGTATAATTTTTTATTTTTTTAGATCCTTTTTTCCACTATAGATATGATGGATGAATATAAAGCAACTGATTGAATATACAAAACAATACTCTTTTCTTGATTCAAAACCTTACCCATGAATTAAATTCTTAATTCAAGCTTTTCTTTTCCACTAAGGGTTTCCAATCTCTTCTACTAGATTTACGAAAATGAAAGAAATGTAAATTTTCCATATATTTGTCACATAATTTTCTCATTCTTACATGAACAAAGAAGACAGAGATTTTGAGAGAATGATCTAAAATGGGTTTCTACAAGATCGTACCTCAATATGATGCTAATCAAACTGGTGAATCTTTGTGCTCCTAAAAATCCCATCTCCAAAAGCCCACAGAGAAATTGTTTCCTGCCAATTCTCCAATTGCCCCTCCAAAACTTGTGTTTGGAGAAATGAGCTCCAACTCCCAATTAAAGGCCTCTAACCCTAGTTAGGGTTTGTTGGGACTCAAAATCACCTTCCTGATTTGAGTAACATTCCAAGCTTTTGAGCCCTTTAAAGCACATTTAATGCATGTGTACCTGACTATCTGTTTGAGGCCTAAGAGGTGTTTTATGTTTCTAACACCTTGAATTCAACATATCCACTTGTATCATAAAGATAAATTTCCATTCTGAGTCATTATGTGAAGTTCTATTTTGAGCAATGTCGAAATCTACATTTTTGCTTAAGTGTCAAATAACGACAGGAGGCCTAGTTTGCATTTGAATATCTCACACCCAATAATTTTTCATGAATTTCCACTTTGGGAATGTTTAGTATGCCTATCAAAGAACCTATGTTTCATATTTCAAGTCATTTAAACATGTTTTGACTAGGTTTTAAATCCCTCAAAGTCAGGTTTTTACTGTTGTCATGTTGATGTAAATTGTTCAGAATTATGGGAGGTGCTATTTGACCAGTTATAATTTTGGTCTAGTTGACCAAAATGAGAAAATTCCTTTTGCATTACATTTTAGAGGTCAGACACCTACTATGTTTTTGATTTGAGGTTATGAAAAATCAGTTTGATCAATTTTCTAATGCGATTCCATATGCAATTTGTAAAGTTTTACTGATGTCATAAAGTACAGATTGATCGGTACCCATGTTCAGGATCTCATAACTTAGGATCCTTGATAGGTGATATTGAATGGATTGTACTATTGCATTTTACTCTAAAAATTCTTTAAGTGTGCCATTTTGAAAGTCTTGATGAGTCCTTCTGCACACTTTCCCAGGTCCATTCTGTTTGAGAAAATCACTTTTCTGCCAGTGTTTCCAATTTTTCAATTTTGAGTAACCCACTTTGACCATTCGCCAAATGTGCCTAGTTATTCATCATAAGCCCAAATCCTAGATTTATATTGTCCTCATTATTAGTGAACCAATTCCCTAGTTTTTGTGCCACTAAGTGTCAGTTTGACCTATGTTTTGAAGCTAAAACCAAACATGTTTTATGGTTTCTAACTTGTTTGCTTGCAGGCAGTTCTGAGAAGGCAAATTTGACGGTCAATATCTTTTGACCCCAAGTTGTCACGAGACAAGATTTGGTATGTAAGAGTATGTAGAACAAAGGATTAGTAGGTCATGTATTTTGGTCAGTTTTGAAGGCCAGTCAAAGTACCCCTTGGCATGAAATTGGCAAATGGCAAGAAATGGTAAAAATGAGTTAAGGGTTGAGTCAATGATGCAGATTGATTTTAGTTAGAGTCAGGTGTTCAATAGATTAGTTTGAGATGTTAGGTATTTGAAAATGAAACTTTTTTTAGCTAGACCCACTTTGGGGCCCGACTAATCTCGTCATATTGATAGGGTGATGGAAATGAGATGGAGAAATTTAACATGTTAAAGGATAGACCTTATCATATGCCCTAAGTACACTCTAATTCACAATGGAAGAAAAATCGAGGGGAACAAGTTGAAAGGCCTTCCATGTTTCATTTCTACCTACTATATCTGTGAACACATGACAAACTTGGAGGTGTACACATACAAGAAAAGCTTCATTGGTACATATGATTGCAACTTGAGTAAGAGGTCTATCTACTAGACTCTTTTCTAAATCTACTAAATAAGGCCACAAAGAGATAATCGAATTTTGTTTAATATAATGCAAATCTACCCATTTTTATAAGAGTTCTCACTTATTCTTGCAAAAGGCCATAAGGTTTTGTTGATCTCGATGACTAGTGGGAGTTGTGGCATCCAATTCTTTGTACAAGTCAGCACTGTAGTTGAATGGTTGACTATTATCACCCAAGGAAGAGACTATAGTGTGAAGCTAGGTGAATAATGGAGGCAATTTATAGGTTTTGTGGATTATATTTTGGAAAAATTCCTTGGAAACTAAAATTTTAGATTAAACCTGTGGATTAAAGGCAAGTACACACCCATATTACGTAGATGAGGATGATGCATGTGAATTGCTTAACAAAATGACAATGTGGTCATGGTTTGATGGGTATGTATGAGGCTCTACAAGATGATTGACTCATAAAAAATGTTCCCTTTTGTGCGTCAGTAGTTGTTATACATGTTTGAACACTAGAGGCACGACAGGGATAGAGTTTAAGGGTCGACACTATAGATCTAACACATTTTGTGAATGAAATCTACACTTTTAAAGGAGCATTATATGCTAGAATTGGAGCAAATGTAGTCTGTAGGTTGAGGCATTAAATACTTCCTTCACCCATGGTTGTAGAGAACCCTTAGATCTACATTAAAACATGAAGAAGTCATAGTCAAAGAAGACCTCTGGAGAGGAATGTTGTGGTTCTACTATAAGGAAAATGCATTGTAGAGAACAATATTCTCCAAGTTTGAAGTGCTTGGGTGTCTTTATGTGGGCTCTTGCACTTGCATGCTAACTACCTTTTGAAAAGTACACCTTTTTGGTGTTACCACCATGACATCCAAAGAGCGACCCTTATGGGAGCTTGGGTGGTGTAGCTAGCTCATCAAGAAAGCCCCACTATTCTAATGGGATGTCGGTGTAGTAGCAAGGGCATCCATCCTTTGATCATCCATTGAGAAATAAATCCATTAGCCCAGTATTCAAAGGTTTGAACTGATCAAAAGTAAGCAAAAACCAATTTAATGATGAACCCTTAACCTATGGCAGGAGTGGCCTGGATTCTTTATTTTGCAAAGGGCGTGTGAGTGGGAAGAGTACACTCCACTTTCAGACATTGTTTATTAAAGAGAATTATTTATTTCCTTGGGTCACTGAGCTAATTTTTGAGAAACCATCACTTATAGAGAGTAGGGTAGGCTAGAATTCAAAGCATTGATGGATACATGGGTGTGACCATTTCTTACATTTCAAAAGGGGCATAGCTATCTCTATGCAAAAATGAATGTGGAAGAATTCTTCATGTCTGAAGGAGGAGGTGTGTCTATTGTTATTGAAGATGGTTTTGATGGATGCAAAAAATTGGTGAAGGGGACACTATAAGAAGAAGGTGCAAGAGCAAGTGAAAAGCAGTCCAAATTTATTAATCCCACATTCTTTCCATTAGGATTCTTTTTGTTATTTAAATACTCCTCCATATGCACAATAAGATGTCTTAAAGACAATGCCTTTTGAAGGCAAGGTCTTGTGTATGGGGCCCACGACCAAGTTGGAGATGACTAGGAGTAAATTTTGAATAAACTTGCTGACACGACAATATGATGTAGAAATCTGACCAACTATGAGGTGACAAGTGGTAGTGCATGGATTGAGTTAGACGATTCACTAAATGACACATGGTAGAGGACTTCAGATGTGGAACACTTCCCAAGGTGATGACATGGTAGATAATGACACATGGCACAAGGTTGATATGTTGTGATGATGTGGTACTATGCTGAGGTGTCATGCGACATAGTGACTGACTCCCATGTGGCATGGCCGATGAGGTGGACATGGTGACGTGTAGTGATGAGGCGATGGCAAGGTAGTTGATGTGGTGGGAGGTGCCACGTGTCGCAACGTCACTATGTTATGATGATGTGGCACAATGCTAATGTGGACAACATAGCAACTCAATCAGAGGCTGCCACATGGCGAAGGACCCAAATAGATTTGGCAGAATAAGGATCAATCTAGTGGTGCCATGTTGTAGATGATAGTGTAGAACTGACCAATGATGCGCTACCACGTGGCACAGATGGTCAAATAGGTTTGACCTAGATTGGGTTCTAGAGGGAAATACATATGCATAAAAAATAATTTTTTATTATTTTCCCTTTTCTGAATGCACAGGGTTTTAAACAAACTTAATGATTTAATCTAAAGTTGATGATAGTGCAGAACTGACCAATGATGGTCAAATAGATTTGACCCAGATTGGGTTATAGAGGGAAATACATATGCACAAAATAATATTTTTTTATTATTTTCCCTTTTCTGAATGTGCAGGGTTTTAAATAAAGTTGATGATTTAATCTAAAGTTTTGACTTTAGGTTAAAATTAAATATTTGCTAAAGTATAGACCTCTGAGACCAGTCCAGGAGCCTGAACTTCAAAATGATTTTCTAGGTATTTTTGATAAGCGGATGTATGGCTATTTTATGTCGCTAAAAATGAGAGAGAAGAAACTTTCCATTTTTGGAGTTTGTTTCTGCACAGGAAGCCACTAGTTCAAGTTATAAGAGGTTTTGTCTCAGATACCTATTTTTTAGTTTCATTCAGTTAAGGCAGTTTAGATTTAATGTATGATGAAATGGTGAACTAGATGAACATTAGAGGCAATGAGGATGTAGTTAGGGGTGAATTTTGTCACCTCTTATTTAGTTGGATCAATGTATTATCAACATTTCATATGCATTTATGATATTCTGACATAACAAAGGTTTTCATCACTTAGAAGAGATATTTTCAGTTTGTTACATAACGATGATGAGAATCATATCAGGTTTTAGATATAGAAAGATGAGAGATGTTTTACAACATCAAGGAATGAAGATTCAAGTGGACACATGCCACTTCCAGATTTGATTTGGGATTTCATTCTTTTCCTATATCTCTCTCTTTTTGATTCATTGTAGAGGTTCCAATCTTGAGTTTTCTAAGTATTGTGAGACCAGGGTTCTACTTTTTGATATTTCTCATGACTGTGATACCATTCTTCAACATATTTCTCTTGTATAAACAACAATAGTTAAGCTAATATAGATGGTTTTGATCTATCTAGTGGTTTCATGAGTTGTTTGCATGCATCTTGAATGTATAGTTTCAAAGAAATGAATACAAATGAGCAAGAATCTCCTTAGTTTCATTCTAATTCTCATATCCTATCTCTGTAACCTACAATGTTTTGTGGTCTAGGGACAAAGAACTTAGATTCATTTGCATCCTAGTAAGGTTGTATGTCTGATATATTTTTCTTTTGGAATAAAGGGCCAAGTAAATGCTTGATGTATTTGATAGGGTTACAAGTTATTTGAGAAGGATACTTCATGAGAATGAAGTCCTTATGAACATCGATGGTTGATTCACAAAGTGATAAGATAGTGTTGACATTACAATCAAGTTTGTTATCGATGACACACACTTATTCAGATAGTAAGTATCTACTGAGCTTATTGCACAGTGTTAACCAAGTATTTCAGACTCAACCAAGCCCTACAATTGCTACTGAGTTCAAGGAACAATATTTAGTTTGTGACTGAGCAATTCATTAGGTTGATGATTACCAGTGTAAACTGAGCTTCATAAGGTTTACCGAGTCTCTTAGTGCAAACTAAGTTATGTAGTAGTGACCAAGTTGTGTAGTAGTTACCAAGTTGTGCAGTAGTTACCAAGTTGTGTAGTAGTTACTAAGTTCATAGTTTCAGTGAATCCAGTGTTGACCAAGCCACTTAGTGTTAACCAAGTGATTTAGTTCATATGTTGAGTTTCATAGTATTTACCGAGTCACCAGAGTATACCAAGTTCAAACTACTTGGAAGTGATTAGTATGGACCGAGCTTCTACGTCTACCAAATGCATGATAATGCCGAGCATTGACAGTAGACACCGAGTATTAGAACCTCATCAAGCTAGTCTTTAGAGCCTGGGTTCTTGCAATTGGGCCAACTTTGTATATTTTGTGTAAACTTGTATTGTGGCCAACTTTGTTGATTTGTAATTTGGATTGGTATATATGTAATGTATTGTATCACATCCAAAATAAGTATGAAAGTAATAGAACAAGTAGAGAAGAGCAGAAGTGCAAAGTACAAAGGCTACAATAGTATAAGGAGTAGCAAAGATTTATCTATCATAGAAAGGTGATCATTACACTCAAAGGAATCTCATTCAACAAATCAACTTGTAGATCAAAGATCAGTCATTGTTTCATCCTAATAGGTGAATCAGTTAAATCCTTTCACAAGGTAGACTTAACAGTCTTTTGTAAATCTATTTACCAATTGCATACTTCATTATATGTTTGTAAATCCTTTTGCAAGGTGGACCTAGCAATCCTTATTGCTCCTAATAGGGCAGATCATCAGACGTGATCATTGTAAGCCTTAATAGGTCAAATTTATATTGCGGTATTAAAGCTTGTGTGTATCATCCCCACCACAGTTTTGCTTTTTATTTGGAAGGTTTTTGGGTCACCATATTGTGTGTTAAAGAGTTATGGATGTTTTAATGCTTTCAATTTTTCATGCATGCAATTAGATCAGAATATACATGAAGGATTAATTGGTGAAATAAGATTAAGTTTTATTAGTTACTGATTCACCCCTCTCCTCTCAGTAACTTAGCCTATCAAATATATTTCCAACAATTGGTATTAGAGCTTTGTGGTTCTTAGAGAAAAGTTTAATAGCTTGAGTAAAGATCAAAAGGCTATGGAGGTATTTAGACTTGATAAGGCTATTAATAATGAAAAACTAGATTTGAAATTGGCTATTGGGCAACTTAAGAAACCAAAGGAGCAACTTTCCCAATCCCTGAAAAGAAGAAAAGATCTTGCAATTGAGATGAATGACACACTCTACATTAAAGAAAGAATTGAAGACATCCATTCAGAAAGTAATTCTGATGAAGCAAATGAAGCAATCATAGAACTATTAGAAAAGAATGGTACACTTCAAGAAGAGTTAAGAAAGTTGAAAAGAGAGCAAGAAATCCAATCAGTAAGATTGTGTGAAGTCATGGAAGAGAAAAATCAGATAAAAGAAGAAATATAAGGAAAGTGTAAGAATTTGCCTAAGGGCAAAATTCACCCAAGAACTAAGAACTCAAACACAAGCACAACTGTAGACCAAAAATGGAGAGAGTATGATCAGAATAACAATGTATTCAATAACTTGATACTTAGAGTACACTAGGAGTGCCTGAATATAAAGGCCTCAGGAGAGCTTCTAGAATGCATAGAAGTTAGCATCGTGAAGTGTCATACAACCAAGCACATGTCCACTAGATATGGATTATCCTCCATTAAGTACGAAAGTAAGTGCAGTGATGAGAGGATAAGTCTACAAGGGTGGGACACACAAAACAGTGTTGTAGACACCATGTGCTCAAATAGAGTTGCGTAATCCTGTGTTGTCAACATGACAACTCACAAGGTGTGCAAACTCCTAAGTGTCTCACAAATAAAAATAATAAAATAATACATTAACCTAAGTAAACTTAAGTAAGTGTAAATAGTAAAGTACATATTTACACCAACACCCCCCCTTAAGTGTAACTTAGGGGAATGCCCTTAAGCTTACAAACTAGGATGAAGACGCATAATGGGTCCCGACTACTAGGCCATGTTAGGTACCCATGTACATAATGAAAATGCAATCTCCCATAAATCGAGGAAAGAGGGAAAACCTCATGGGAAAAACCCTCCCCCAAAAAGAGAGATAAGTAAGGATGCATCGATGGATGGAGTAATGAAGACCCCCCCCCATTATGAAATACATCCAGTATATACATAAGAGAATAAGAGAAGGAAGAGAGATAGAAGAGGCTCCCCCCCCCCTAAAAGAAGAATGCCAACAAGTGAAAGTTGCTCTGATGAAGAAGCAGGTCCAAGAATGCAGAAAGGTGTTCCTCCCCTTAGGAAGAAACAATGCCAAAGGTACAGTCCTGAAGATGTATGTTGGCCCTAAAACCTACTCAAGTATCCCTGTGCTGATGTTGAAGTTCACCCCTTCCAACTGTGCTGAAAAGAATGAGTGCAAATCTAACAATGATGTCTAATGAACCTGTTCCTTTGAACCATCTGTCTCCTCTACTGACAAAGAGACCTCCACTAATTACTGTCTATAAGGATCCACAATCATGCCAACCTGTGCAGATTGATCATGTAGAGAATGGACATGAGGGTTAGAGTGAGCCCTCGCAACAACTGTAGAAGTATCATCATCAATGAGAAGATGTAAGTCCTCAAGTCTATCTCCCAAGTCAATTGAAGCTAGACCTAAAAGATGAGATGTACCATGCTGTATTAGACCTTTCACTATGGCAATATAAGCACATAGACTGGACTGATGTAACCTCTCACTGCAACTATCAATAGAACCCCATGTGTCTGAACTTGTTGAAGCACTATTGCTGGTGTCACTATCAGTCTCCACCGTGTATGATCTGCAAAGAGGAGTAGAGGACAAGCTCAGAGAACTTTCCTCAAAATTTACATCCTTCTCCACAAAAATTTGATGCGTCTTAGGATCTAGAAGTCTATATGCCTTCACACTATCTTCATAACCAATGTAGGTACAAGGCCTAGATGTCTGTGCCTTGTAACCCTTGGAAGATCTGTTTGCCCATGCAGGACAACCAAAGACTGAAGTGTGTCACAATAGGTTTTCTGCCGCACCATGCCTCAAAAGGAGTTTTGCCATCTAAGGCTGGATAAGGAGAACGATTAAGAATGTGACTAGCACTGGAGATTGCTTCGACTTCTAATGATGGATCGAGAGACTTGGCATGAATCATGCAACTTGCCATAGACCTAAGAGTTCTAATCCTCAATGCTGCAACATCTGTCTTGTGTGGACTGAATGCTAAAGGAGTTTGAAGATCAATTCCCTCATGTCTGCAAAAGTCCTTTAGTCTTCTATTCACATCCATGTTTCCATTGTCCATTCAAAGTACTTTAATGGCCTTTCCGGATTTTCATTCTACATGAGCCTTGAAGTCTAGAAATGCATCCAAAACTTCATTCTTACTATGCACAAAGTAGACCCAAGTGAACCTTGAAAAGTCATCAACAAAAGTGAGTATGTAGTGACCCTAGCTGAATGCAGAAGGACCTGCTAATACCATGTGAACCATTTGAAGAACACTTGTTGCTCTAGAAGACTTCCCTCTTTATAGCTTCCCCTCTAGATGCATATCCACTAAATCCGATGAACATTTACCCTTAGAAAAGTTGATTTGAGGTAGACCTTTGACCATTTGGTATGTGCAAAGTTGCTGAAGATAACGGTAGTCAAAGTGACCAAACCGCTCATGCCATAAGTTGATGTTTGAATTAGAGTGAGTTAACAAGGCTTGAGAAGAACTCTTAGGCACAAAATGGGAGAAGGAATAAAGCCTCCTGCTATCATTGACTTTCCCAACTGCTACCAATGAATCATCTTTTAGACTGCTCACCATCACTGAATCGAGAAGGAACTCAACCTTATGACCATCTCCAAGGTGAGTGATTTGGTAAACTAATAGGAGATTAGAGCTTAGATTGGGAACATAGAGAACATATTTGAATTCCCCATCTTCGATTTCTACATGTCCTTTCCCTTAAACTTTGATTTTGGCATCATCTCCCATGAAGATGTGTGGTACCTGTGACTGCTTCAATGAAGAAAAGTCTTGCTTTGAAGAACCCATATGGTAGGAGGCACCTGAGTCAAGTATCCATTCTGAAGAAGAACTTGTGTTTGCCATAAGTGCTTGACCTTTACCCTTTGAAGAGTTAGGAGTAGAATCCTTGGAAGTACCTGGCACTTGAACCTTATTCTTCTTGAGTAGATTTTCTAACTCGTTGATTCGTGATGATTTGGCTTTTTACAGTATGCACAAAAGAGTTTGTCCTTCTTTTCATTACTTCCCTTCTTGTTTGAAGAAGAACCACCTTGTTGAGAGGAGTCATGTTGTGTCTTAGATTGTGTTTTCTTCTTCCACTGCTTCTTCTTATTGTTTCTTTTTCCCCCTTGACTAGATTTTTGAGCATCACTAGCCACCAAGGCTTTGGTCTTGGATAACTTGAGAAGTCCAAAATCCACCAACTGAGATTATTCAATAATCAACATGTCTGCAAATCCATCAAAGGAAGGTTTCTGGTAAGCAGATCCCATGGTTAACCTATGAGTATTAAAGCTCAAAACAAAGTTGGCATACTCAGAAGGTAGCTTCTTCAGGATGTGATGAATCAACCTATCATCGTTCATGGGATTTCCACAATCTTTAAGAAGTTCCGTATACTCATTGACTTTGATGATGTAATCTTGAATTGTGTCGTAATTCTTAGGATCCAAGAGAAGTAGATCATCCTCAATCTGAAATCCCTTTTCTTCATCCACTTTACCATACAACTGTTCAAGTTTATCCCAAGCTTCCTTAGATTTTGAATAATTTTTAATGTGAAAGAGAAGATCTCCATGTACACAACTCCTGATAACACCTAAAGCCTGTCGGTCTAGATTTGTCCAATCAATGAGTTCTTTAGCATCAGTAGGTTTGGTAATTGTACCATCTACATAAAGACTAAATCCTTTTTCCATTAATCTACTCCATGCAATATCTTTCCATGTAGACTAGTTGCATGAAGTTAAAGGAGGACATTAAAACCCATGATGCAGAAATGAAAAGAGCACAAGAGAGAGACATAATACACCCCCCCTTTTCACTCAATCAAAAGACCCCCCTAAAAAATATGCTTTGGCACTTTATAAGTAGTGCATTTACAATGGGCCACTTGTCAAAATATACAAAGTGGACTTTTTGATTTTGCTTTTACAATTGCCTTATGAGGCTTAAATTTGTCACTTAAGCACTGTAGCTTAGATTTACAATAATTCTGAAAAGAATCAAAGCTTTACAATGCCAAAAAAGGCCTAATTTTGAAAGTGAGAAATTGGTCCACACAACCCTAGAATTTGACTTCAGATCTAGAAAGTAGACAAAAAAATACGCACTTAAAAAAAATAGAACCTGAAAAAGTGACCAGATGTGCCCGTACGAAGCTTCTGAAGTTACAAAATGCAGGATTATGTAGGTACAATCGCCAACAAATGCAAATTCTAGAATATCTATGCACCAAAACCAAAAAAAACACCACCACTAGGAAATTCAGGAAATTCTACCTGATTTCAAAAAACATTGCACCTGAATCGGAGTCCTGACATCCAAGTTAGGAGCTCACAAAGTCAAGCTGCCAAATTGAAAAGCAATCTGGAGAGGGGTTTGGAGGAGAAAATGCGAGTCTAAATTTGATGGTCAAATGGTCGTCAACACAGTTCTAAAATGCCCTAGAATGACATCTAGACGAGCGTCAAATTTAAGATACCAAAATGATGATGTCAGCAAGAAAATGTGCCTGTGTTGACGTGGCACGTTGAGTCATGCATCCGTACTGTACGAACAAGACACGTGATAGTCCGTACAACTAACTTGTCAATTTGAATTCGATGCATGATGTGGCAGTCTCAGCTTATTGTGCAATTGAGGTGGTGTAACACGTGTCAACTTGGTTGATGTGTCTTTGGCAGGCTGGGTTCACCGTGTCTCCATGTGTTGAAGCATTGTTTGTTGCACAGAGTTCGATGACGTGGGCGCAAGTTTGCAGGGGAAGTTTTCTATTTTGAGAACAGTGACACCGAAAAAGATAATAGTCGCTGGAATCTATTGCTGCCTATCGAACTCTCTGCATTCACTTGGGGTTGCAGACAATGGCCGAAAAGTGCACAATATGTCAGAGGTGTTCAACGTGGATCAAAAAATACTTTGTCGGGATCTGACTGTCAAATTTGCCAGACTTCCACTGGATAGCAGAATTTCGTTGCCGGGAAACACCTGTGGGGTGTTAGAATCTCTGCGAATTCGAAAAACATTCATCGCGGCTGCAGAGTTTAAAAACACAACCGGAGTATTATGTATAAATCCCACATCGCTGGTGGGGTTTGCCTGTGGGCATTTTATAATAAAGAAGCCGCAATTGGTGAATAAATAGCTGTCCACCGGTATTTGGGAACCCTCCGGTGAAGGGATATGTGATAAGTTACTGCTTCTATAAGAGGTGCTGTTGTCAAAAATCGCCCTCTGCACTTGTGGTACGGCTGTGGGTATATTTAAAATGTAAATACCCTGTGAAACAATTAAATAATTTTCCACAAAATGGCAGATCTGGGGTGTCACTACCCGGGTCTGTCAAAAAATTTTCTCTAGTGCTCGCAAGGACAAAATAATTTTCGCGAAATGTTGACGAAAATTAAAGTGCAGAGAAATAAAAAATGCAAATTTGAAAATAAATTCATAAATCTGCAAAAATGAACATACCCATACCACAAATCGTGCCTCCGAGTTCCAATTTGCAAATTTTTTTTGCCTCACGATTGACTTTGGGCCAAAGTAGGCGTGCTTATAGTCAATTTTCACTAGTTCAGCATTCCGAATGCAGTGGAGAGGTTAGATCTGATGCTGGATGCTCCCAATTTTTGCAGCACTTCGGATTTAGGCTGAGGTGATGAAGCAAGCAAGAGGTCTCGAACAGCTTGTGATGAGAAAGTCTCCAAGTTCAAATACCATGTAAGAATTTTCTTAAGGGAAAAATTCACCCAAGAACTAAGAACTCAAACACAAGCACAACTGTAGACCAAAAATGGAGAGAGTATGATCAGAATAACAATGTATTCAATAACTTGATACACAGAGTACACTAGGAGTGCCTAAATATAAAGGCCTCAGGAGAGCTTCTAGAATGCATAGAAGTTAGCATCATGAAGTGTCATACAACCAAGCACATGTTCACCAGGTATGGATTATCCTCCATTAAGCACGGAAGTAAGTGCGGTGATGAGAGGATAAGTCTACAAGGGTGGGACACACAAAACAATGTTGTAGACACCATGTGCTCAAATAGAGTTGTGTACTCCTGTGTTGTCAACATGAAAACTCACAAGGTGTGCAAACTCCTAAGTGTCTCACAAATAAAAATAATAAAATAATGCAATATAATTAAATAATGCATTAACCTAAGTAAACTTAAGTACCTGTAAATAGTAAAGTATGTACTTACACCAACAGAAAGAACAATAAAATTCAACACCTATCCCTTCAACAGGCTAACTTCATTGATCAACTCACTAATGCAAATGAAGAAATCTTGAATCTAAGATTAGAAAATGAAAGATTGCAGAATGATCTAAGCATTAAAAGGCAAACCAATGAGAGAATGATGAAATCTCAAGTAGACATGGATCAACTAAATGAGAAAATCCAATACAAAAAAAAGGAAAAGTACAAATTGGATACACAAAAGAAGGTGAAACGTCCAAGCAAAGAGCTTAAAAGAATCAAATACCTACTTGTAGTCACTGTGGTAAGATAGGTCATGCATCAAACAAATGTTGGAGCAATGGGAAAGCTAAATTCAATGGAAAATGTTACAATTGCAATCAACATGGTCATAGAGCTAATGAATAGAAACCTGAGTTTGAAGTAAATGTCACAAATGCAAGAAGCATGGGCATAAATCTTCAGAGTGCAAAACTAAGATATTGAATCTCGTAGAATAGATTGTAAAAGCTATATTTTGTTGGGACTATAACACTTGGTACAAATATCATTATTGTGGAGAATTTGGACACATTGGAATGAATTGTGTAAAACATCACATGAGGGCAAGAGACACCACTAGAAGATGTTTCATTTGTATAGAATTGGACACCTTGCCAAGAATTGTATAAATACTGGAAGAAGTGAAGATGAAAAGAAAGTAAAGCTGATAACATCAAAAAGAAAATGAGATAGCAATGGATTCCAAAATCTTCTGAGAATGCAAGTCCAAGCAATGAAGCACATGTCACTCAAGAATAGGGTGACTCAAGCATTTCTACTTGATCTCCCACAAGGAGAATTGGAACTAGGATCCTGAAGTAGATATCTTACACTAGTTCTAGTCAGCTAGAAGGAAAGATCCATATTAGCATTTAAGATGCAAAGGGATCACTGAGTATCATAGAAAATGCTAGTCATTACCAAGTGACGTCGGGTTGCAGACCCTACTGAGCAAGGTTGGGAGTAACTTAGTATTATGTGAGCACTGAATTGTGAAGGTTCCTACCAAGAATTTAATGCAAGCCAAGTGGAAGACAATCTGTCATCAACAAATCATTCATACTAGGCATTTATGGCAATTGAAAGACAAAATTTGATAAAAAAGAGGAAATCAAAGTCATTTGTTACCATGAATTTTCAAGAGCTATCTGTGCAGAGTGATTTTTAGAGCATCCGAGCGATCTGTGTGAATTACTGTTGAAGATTTTTGTGTCTTTGCAAACCCTACTAAGTGATGGTATCTACTAATATCAGATCAAAGAAAGGATCCGAGTTGTTGGTTCGAGGCATGGAATGGAAAGCACCAGACTTCAAGGTTAGTCCAACAGTTGCAAAAACCTTAGATCCAACTAGAGCACAATCACATATTCCATCCAAGGTACTATTGATAAATGATATTCATTTGCATTTTCTATGTTCTATCCAAGATATAGGAACTCTAGAAATGGATGAAATTTTGAAAGAATTATGTGTGAATGGTGTGTTAAAATCAGAGCATCAACACCTTGAAGTGAAGGGTTTGATTCACATTCCTCACATGCCACAAGATTTTTAGATTAAGCAGATAAGATTTATTCTTAGTCATGTGCATAATGGAAAATTGTGGTTGGAACAACCTATTTTGATAATGAAGAAGATGATCCATTGGATTACAGGTCTTCCAATGCTAGCCAAAAATAAAATGACTAAAACCCTATGTCAGGTAGAATTGGAGAAGAAAACCCTTACCGAGTGGGATGAAAGGGGAATAAAGATCAGTTGTGTCATGGATATAGAACTGAAGTTTGAAATACATGTCATTGCACATAAGATATATAACTCAAGTCATTTAAATAGTGTATCCTGTGAAGCAGTGGATCTCACATTCAAAGTGGTCAAGAAGAATATGTCATTTGACCTAGTCAATTTAATGTTGAATCAATTCAACAAAAAAATGGAGAGCATAAGAACTTCAAAGAACAACCCTTGTAAGTTTGGTTCACTCTTAACTTGTCTATTTTTATTTCTGCAAAAATTCTTCCCATCAAAAGGTACAGTTGTGTGGAGAAAAGATGTACCCATTCTCTATCAAATCAATTAGTATATAACAGAAATGGAAGAAAAATATGTTAGTATCATGGATAACTATTTTGATGCATTTAAGGACAAGATGAATAATAGATTTAGGATCCTTAAGAAACTAGTAGAAGACTAAAAAGGTGAAATTTTTTTCATGGTTGATTGTGAGAAAATGTATATACAAGCAGTCAGACCAATAATTGTATGGGTCAAGCCTCTAGGTTATGAGGTTAACATTGACAAAACCAAGGACATTATTGAAGCACTATTAAATGAGCCTATTGATCCAAAAGCTGCATATTTTGGCACATATGATGAAGAAAAAACAAGAATAGAACTTGAATTAAAATTCCCTTAGGCAGTTAACAAAGGGAAGAAAAGGATTGCAAAATTGAAACAATTTAGCACCACTCTTTTGTTGACTGAAGGAAGAGGAGATAACATATAAGAAGATGAAGTAGAAGATGAAGAAAAGTTAGAAGATGATGAGCCAGTAAAGAAAAAGGGTAAGGTTATTATAACCAAACCTACCAAACCATCTGTTAAAAACAATAGTCCACCAAGATAACTGAGAGGGGGTGTGTGAATCAATTATCCAACAATTAAAACATTTATCTTCTTTAAATAAACTTAACCATTCAACCAAAGTAAACAACAACCATAATGAAATGTTCATATATAATTATGTCAGATATGTTGACTAGGGAAACCCTTGATCAAAGGGATAACCCTGATGGGAATGATGCCCACAAGATGATGTACTAATATAAATATTCCTTGTTAGAGGATGGACCCTGTTAGGAGTCTATTAAAAAATTTAGTACAATGAGTCCCTATTAGGAGACTTTGAATCTTTATTAGGAGATTCCAACCCTATTAGGAGTTGTGGTATAATGTATGCAAGAAGAGCACATTGCCCAAACATGCAATTTCAACTACAAGAAGAACTCACTACTCAAACAAGTAATTTACTCTTATCTTCTTCTTTCCTTTGCTCTTTCCTCTATCCTATTAATTGGACCAATCACTTTTAGACCTTTTAGACCAGGTCATGAACCTCAGATCCAAATACCAAACCTTGGATCACTCAGCAAGACATCGACAATGAAGTTTCCTTCACTTTCACACTACTCTACTCAACTTCACATTCTGCACTCTCTGCTGCTTATCATCAATTCACATTACATATCTTTGATCCTCATAATAAAGGAAATTATCCTTCCTTTATACTGAGTCTATAAAACAATTCTCGTCTATTAGTCCTTCTCAATTAATTATTATATGACCACATTAAGAACACATCACACTTAGCGATAACATTAATCTTCCACCTTGCAACTTGAATAACTTTATGTGCATATAATATTATAATGAGAGAGCTTAGCAACATCATCCCCAACATGTCTTCTTCATGTCCTCAACCTCAATCCTCAAGATATCAACTCTGCTAAGAGATATAACAAGTTTACTAGAACATGCCTATGTAAACTCTATTTGAGAACAAACATCACCAAAACTTACATAACTTGTTCTAGACTTATCCATTCCTCTTTTGACATTAACTGCATATACTAAACACTCATAAGTATCTTTCATAACCTCAGGTGGTTATAGTTATCAACTAGTCATCCATACCAATCATCTTTCCACTATTCTTCTGTCAGATACTACAACAAACTACTATGTTGACATCAATGACAAATGTAGTCATGAATGTAACCTATCATCATAGAAGTACTCCCCCATAGGAATATCATCAGCATTCATGCTTCCAAAAATCTTTCAAATCTTCCAACAATCTCTCCCTTTGGCATTGATGGCAACATAGATGAAAAACATCTAGTTCCAAGAATACCAATAAGAGACTGTCCATCTTCAAATTCCCTTCATCAATCATTCTCCCCCATTGATATGCCTCATTTTTCTCTATACAAAGCTTTCATTCTGCATACTATGCTTATTCCAAACATCTTTTTCAGCATACATTTTTTCATGCCACACTTCTCCCCTTAGCATAATGTTTTTCATTCCAAACTTCTCCCTCATTGACATCAATGTCAATGGTAACTGACTCTACTGCATCAAACTCTGCAACAACTGATACTAGCTTGAGTGTCAAAAGACATTGTTCAAAACAACATCAAAAAGGGTCCTAGATGACTTTGTCCATCACAGATACTCCCCCATATAGGAAGCATCAACATTTAGTCTAGACAAACAATGGTGTTCTATTACCTTGGACTAATGCACTCTTGCATCTTCTTCTCTGATGTAGGAAGGGACATAACCCCAAGCATATCTCACAAATACTCAAAGTCTCTTTGGGAAGAGGCTTAGTGAATATATTTGCAATCTACTCTTTAGTGCTCACATACTCCAATTTAATTTCCTTTTCTACAAATTTTTCTCTCAACATATGATACTTAATAGAAATGTACTTAGTCCTCGAATGCAACACTAAATTCTTAGACATATTTATTGTGCTTGTGTTGTCAGAATGTATAATAACATGTTCACTAATATCTATCCTTATATTATTCTTCAGCATTCACTTCATCCAAATGACTTGATTGCAATTATTTGCTACTGCAACATACTATGCTTCTGCTATACTTTTAGATGTACAATCCCGCTTCTTGCTTAACCAAGAAACCAATCTTCCTCCAAGAAAGAAAGGTCCTCCACTGTTGCTCTTTCTATCATCCATACTACCTACCCAATCTACATCAGTATGAGCACTTAGAGTAAAATCATTAGACTTGTCATACCATAATCCAAACTCAAATGTTCCCTTCAGATATCTAAATATCCTTTTCATTGCTGCATAATGTGCTTCTCTGGGATCAACTTAGAATCTTGCAACAATTCTAACTGCATTTGCTATATCCAACCTTGTGTGAGTCAGATATTGCAATCCTCTGATCATAGATCTATACTTCTTCTGCTCAACAATAGGTGTCTCATCCTTCGTAGATAACTTGTGTCTAGTTACCATAGGTGTTCCAATGGGTTCGCATGTTTCCAAACCAAACCTTTTCAGTAAATCCTTCTAGTACATAGTCTGAGAAATAAATATTCCTTCTTTATTCTGTAAAATCTGCAATCCTAAGAAATATTTCATCTCTCCTATCATACTCATTTCAAATTCTTTCTTCATCTCTTATGTAAACTTCTCACTTTCTTCATCATTTCCTCCAAATATGATGTCATCAACAAATATTACCAAAATCATAAAACTATCATCAATTTCTTTCCAATACAGATTACTATCTACCATACCTTTACTATATCCAAGTTTTGTCAAATGCTTGTCCAACCTTGCATACCAGGTTCTAGGTGCTTGCTTCAATCCATACAATGCTTTCCTTAGTTTGCATACTATGTCCTTGTCATCTGTCAAAGTAGATCATTTAGGCTACTCAATGTATACGTCTTCTTCAAGTTCTTCATTCATAAATGATGACTTGACATCCATTTGATATACTTTGAATTCCTATTTTCTTGCATAGGCTAAGAATAGTCTTACTGCTTCTATTCTAGCCTCTAGAGCATAGGTCTCCTCATAATCTATCCCTTCTTGCTATGCATAACCTTTACATACCAATCTTGCTTTGTTTCTTACAACTTCTCCTTGCTCATTCATCTTGTTCTTGAGTACCCATTTAGTTCCTATTAGATTCTTGTCTGGTAGTCTAGGGACCAATATCCATGTCTCATTCTTTACTATGTGATCTAATTCCTCTTTCATAGCTTGTTTCTAGTAATAATATTTACATGCTTCATCTACATTCTTAGGCTCAACTCGAGATATTAAGCATAGTTCTTCATTTACTGTACTTCTTGTCATTACACCTTTGTCTTTGCTTCCAATGATCTATTCAGATGGGCGATTCTTTATCATGTTCTTTCCTAAAGTAGGAGTTGTTATCTCAACTCTTGGCTCTACTAAAAGTTCTAAGCTTGTTCCTACCTTGGCTCTCCTTCATTCTGTAAATCATTGTTAGTCTCAAGAAACACTCATTGTTCCTTGACTTAGTAACAACATCATCATCTGAATTGTAATCAACTATTCTCTCTCGTATTCTAAATTTCTTGTCAATTCTCACATTTGCACTTCCATAATCGTCACCAAAGTGTCTCTTCTATTAATTGTTCTTCATTAATCAATCTAGGCTCATTAACACAGTCTTTGAAGGATCTTTCCATATTCTCTCTAAATTCTTGAACTTTATCAGAAAGTAGACTCTTTCTAGCTTTTCTTAACCTCTTAGGATATTTACTCAAAAAATGACCAAACTCTTTACATGTCCAACAAATAAAAAATTTCATACCTTCAGGTTCTCTCCTTGTAAGCAGATCAATACCTTCCTTTATCTTTATGTCTTCTTCTATTCTAGATTTATCTTTTCTTGTGCTATTGTTACTCTACTCTTATACACAAATTTGATAACTCACCAAGAATTTCCATTACTCGGGTGTCAAAATTTCTTTTTTCAAATGTAGGACTATTTTTCCTAAACATGTTTACCATGGATCTCCCAAAGTTGTTAAACTTTTTTTATTCAACAACTTGATCCTCTAATACCAATTATTAGAAACAATAGTCACCAAGATAACTGAGAGGGGGAGTGGGGGGGAGGGGGGGAATCAGTTAGCCAACAATTAAAACATTTATCTTCTTTAAATAAACTTAACCATTCAACCAAAGTAAACAACAACCATAATAAAATGCTCATAGACAATTACGCTAGGTATGTTGACTAGGGGAACCCTTGATAAAAGGGAAAACCCTAGTGGGAATGATGCCCACAAGATGATGTACTAATATAAATATTCCTTGTTAGAGGATGGACCCTATTAGGAGTCTATTACAACATTCAGTACAATGAGTCCCTATTAGGAGACCTTGAATCCTTGTTAGGAGATTCCAACACTATTAGGAGTTGTGCCAACTTTGTTAGGAGTTGTGATATAATGTGTGCAAGAAGAACCCACTGGCCAAACATGAAAATTCAGCTACAAGAAGAGCTCATTGCTCAAACAAGTAATTTACTATTATCTTCTTTTTTCCTTTGCTCTTTCCTATGTCCTATCAACCAAATCAATCACTGTCAAACCTTGTAGACTATGTCATGAACCTCAGATCCAAATACCAAACCTTGGATCACTCAATAAAATCTCAACAATGAAGTTTCCTTCACTTTTGCACTACTCTTCTCAACTTCACATTCCACACTCTTTGCTACTTATCATCAATTTAGATTAGATATCTTCGATCCACATGATAAAGGAAAATTTCCTTCCTTTACACTGAATCCAAAAAATAATTCTTTGAGTTGACTATTAGTCCTTCTCAATTAATTATTATAGGACCACATTAAGAACACATTACACTTAGTGATAACATTAATCTTCTACCTTACAACTTGAATAACTTTCCATACATGCAATATTATGATGAGTGAGCTTAGCCACATCATCCCCAAGATGTCTTCTTCATGTCCTCAACCTTGATCCTCAAGATATCAAACTGCTAAGAGATATAACAAGTTTACCAGAACATGCCTTTGTAAACTCTATCTTAGAACAAACGTCACCAAAACTTACATAACTTCTTCTAGACTTATCCTTTCTTCTTTTGATGTTAACTACATATACCCGATACTCATAAGTATCTCCCATAACATCAGGTGGTTATAATGCTCAACTAGTCATCCATACAAACTTGATCTTTCCGTTGTTCTTCTATCAGATACCACAAAAAACTACTAAGTTGACCTCAATGACAAACTCAGTCATTAATGTAAGATATCATCATAGAAGTACTCACCCATAGGAATATCATTAGCATTCATGCTTCCAAAAATCTTCCAAATCTTCCAACATCATCTACTGTAGTGTTCACAAGGAGGGCATCTAGGAAGAAACAAGGAGGAGATGTAATCTTCAAATGGCCACTACCCTCATTCCAAGAAAAGTTGAAGGAAATTGACACTGGAACCGGTATGTAAAATTTCAAATCACTAAGGTATGAGTCAAGAACTATAGATGAGAAAAAGAAAATTGAAGACATAATTATGTCTAATATGGGAAAATGGAAATATTCTCTAGACTAGCTTGTACAATAGATTCCAAATGATTTAATGGAGAAAATTAAGCCAAGATGGGAACATGCTATGAGAACTAAAAAAGACATATATGAATAGATCCTAAGGCAACTCATGCTGAGCTTGAATGATAAGGAGGTGAAAGAATCTATCAAGAAAAATGAAGAGAAACTTACCTTGAAGTTTAACTCTTGCTTGATATAGATAAATGACATTGAACATGTGGTAAGGAATGCCAACAACACATGGAAAAATATTTTCAATCTTCATAAGAAAAGTGATTTTGTTGTTAATGTTAGTGAAAAGAAGGAGGATGATGATGAAGATGACAAGGAAGAAGAAGGAAATAATGATGGAGAAGAAATAAATTATGACAATATAAATGATGAGGATAGAAACAAGAAGCTACTGAGGAAGATCTCCCTGAGGTTTAGAACATAGAGGAGATCAAACCTAAGAAGATTGCAATAGCAATCATAGCCTCACTTCCTCATTCTCTGAGCGAAGCATTAAAGACATCAAGCTCCGAGAAAGCTACTACAAGATTGATTGTGTCAAACATTGCAAGTTCAAGCACTCAATCAATATTTTCAACTATTCAACTCAGTACTTCATTGGCAGAAGTGACAAGCACTTCATATACTAAGCATTCAACACTTCCTCCACCATCAGTTTTGGTCACACAAGGTATTTCTTCAATAAGTGTAGTATCTACTTTTTCTACTATTGTTTCTATTTTGAGCATGCAAATAATAAGTACAAAGATAGTTGAGACCAAGACTCAATCGAGTACAAAAGTTTTGAGAAAAAGCAAAGATAATGAAGAAGAAATTGATCTTGATGAGGAGATAGTTATCCCAAATTAGGATATCTCCAATCTTAACCTCGATCAAATGCACATTATAGAAGAGCCATTTTAGAAGAAAGCTAAGAGACAGAGGTTAAGAGATGAAAGGAATAAAGAATTTCAAGTGCTTGAAGATGCAAAGATTATTCTTGTAGAGGCACTTAGCACTGAGGTTGACACTTCTCAACCAATTTTGGCTCAGTTAGTAGAAGTAGTCCAGAAATTCAATGAAGATTTGAATGGACAAGAGAAATTTTTGTAGAGAGAGAAGAAATTTGAGAATAAATTTTTGGAGCTAATAGCACAAAAGATTGCAATTCATCAAGTAGACTTGTCTACTATTCTAGGCTCTTTGGAAACCTCTTGAAACAATGTAACTTTCTTATTTGATAAAATTTGTGACACATCAATATTCACCAAGAAAATCAAAGATAAACTTTCAAATATTGATGAAGATTTAAAGGCAAGTGCGCAACAGTTGCAACTTGACCTGAGTTACAACTCTGCCCACTATACAAAGATCATATTTCTAATTGATATGCAAGAAGAATTGCTAAGAGAAGAAGCTAGGATAAGAGCTACACTTGTAGACATACAGGGCATGATTCTCCTAAACATGGATGCATTGTAGAAACATATTGCACATGCTAAAACCCTTATCCATGATAACAACTTCTCTATTGCAGACCACATGATAGAACTATTAGCAGAAGTTCATATTGCATTGCACACAAGTAAGGTGTTGCAAGAAAATTGGAACAAGAAAATGGCACTGATTCTAAAGGTACATTCTGATTTCTTGTCACATTTTGGTATTACTATATAGTATATAGAATACACCCTTGGCATTTATGTCAAAAAGGGGGAGATGATGTATATAAAGCATAGTATACAAAGGGGGAGAAGATGAGAAGATGTGATGCATAAAGGTAAGAAGATGTGAGAAGATGTAAAGTATATTGTATATATATGTATGGGGGAGCATTATCATATTATATATATGTACATATATTTAGAGATACATCTCTTACAAAAGCAATTAAAAAAAATATAAAAAACAAAATACTCTACTGAGTTGAAGACACATGATGGAGAATAAAGATTTTTTTTAATTTTTGAGAATTCAATTTTGATTGGTATGTGTTTTTGTCACTAATGCCAAAGGGGGAGATTGTTGACATTGCAGTCAAGTTTGTTATTAGTGACACACTCTTATTCAGATAGTAAGTATCTACTAAGCTTATTACATAGTGTTAACCAAGTATATTAGACTCAACCAACCTCTATAGTTGCTACCGATTTCAAGGAATAGTATTCGGTTTGCGACTGAGTAGTTTGTACCAAGTTGATGTTTATTAGTGTAAACTGCGCTTCATAAGGTTTACCAAGTCTCTTAGTGCAAACTGAGTTATGTAGTAGTTACCGAGTTGTGCAGTGGTTATCGAGTTGTGTAGTGGTTACTGAGTTCATAGTTTCAGTGATATGAATCTAGTGTTGATTGAGCCACTCAGTGTTAACCAAGGGATTTAGTTCATATGCCGAGTTTCACAGTATTCACTGATCACTAGTGCAGACTGAGTTTAGACTACTTGGAAGTGATCAGTATGGACCGAGCTTCTACATCTACTGAATGCACGATAATGCTGAGCATTGATAGTGGATGCTGAGTATCAGAACCTTACCAAGCTAGTCTTTAGAACCTAAGTTCCTATAATTGGGCCAATTTTGTGTAGTTTGTGTAAACTAGTATTGTAGCTAACTTTGTTGATTTATAATTTGGATGAGTATATATGTAATGTATTGTATCACATCCAAAATAAGTATGAAAGTAATATAACAAGTAGAAAAGAGCATAATTGTGAAGTACAAAGGATACACCAATATAAGGAGTAGCAAAGATTTATCTACACAACAAGGTGATCAATACACTCAAAGGAATCTCATTCAGCAAATCAAGTTGCAGATTAGAGATCAACCACTATTTCATCCTAACAAGTGGATCAGTTAAATCCTTTCACAAGGCAAACTTAATAGTCCTTTTAAAATCCTTTTGCAAGGTGGACCTAGTAGTCCTTATTGCTCCTAATAGGGTAGACCATTAGAAGTGATCATTATAAGCCTTAACATGACAACTTTATACTGCAGTACTAAAGCTTATGGGTATCATCCCCACCCTAGTTTTGCTTTCTATTTGGAAGATTTATAGGTCACCATATTGTGTGTTAAAGTGTTATGAATGTTTTAATGCTTTTAGTTTTTCATGCATACAATTAGATCAGAATACACATGAAGGATTAATTGGTGAAATAAGATTAAGTTTTATTAGTTATTGATTCACCCCTCCCCTCTCAGTAACTTAGCCTATCATATATATTTCCAATAGATAGATTTGATATCTTGATGTATGGAATATGTCAGTGATATCATAGATGTATGTGTATGATTTGTGGAACTGACCAATAGATAAGGCACTGATCAAATACATGACCAACTTGTTCTTACTATTGAATTTTTGGGGATTTGTTGAAATCAACAATTATAATCATCCATTTCGCTTTCTATTTAAGATCTGAAAGGATGCCCTCACTTAGCTTATCAATTTCTTAGGTCATGTCATTAGCTATTTCATATCTATGATCTTTGCATAAGTACAAAAGATATAAGGGTTTAATATACTTTATTTACATTTAGTCTATGCTTTGAATATTGGTACCATATGAAGAATCTAATAGGTCTGCCCACCTAGGTTTTATAGAGCCTAAAGAAGGGTCTAGCCTTATAGTTGGCCTAGTGTCTAAAAGGATATACCGCAGTTGGGAAGTAGCTACCCCTAGATGCATTATGTTCTCATCGGGGTAATTTGAAACTATGACATTTCAAAACACCAACAGAGTTTATGCTTTCCAAATGGTCTATCACTTAATTAATCTTTTGTTTTATTTATTTTTAATCAAATCTTTCATGCACACTTAGTGCCTTTTAATATATATAATTTTTTATTTTTTAAAAAATTTACACTTGACTTAATTTAGCAAGCTACTTTTAGAGAATAATATTATTATTACAATTAAAATAATATTTAAATCTTGTTATTTAAAAATCAACTTCTAAATTTACAAAGGCTAAATTAAATAATTATTCTTTTGCCAACTTTAGCTTTTTGGCAAATTTAATTATTATTAATAACGAAGTTAGAATTTTTAATTAAGTCTTTTAATTTTAACACTTTTATTTAATTAATTCTTAATTAATTAAATAACATATGCTAATGTTTTCCTTCCTAAAAATTTCCATTAAAATTATTAATTTAATTAATTCCTTTGGTTGACTAATTACACTTAAAGTCACAAAGTAAACCATGTACAAAAACAAAACTCAACAACTAGATAAAATATAAGAATCAAACTCCAAGCTTAAATCATCGAATTCATGTCACCTAGACAGATTTAGAAGGGTAGAGTAATCATATACTTTTCCTTTACCATAGGACAAAATGTCTTGGGGTTAAGATTTGGATTTGAAAATTATCTCCCATCTTTTACCATTGAGATATTGTGATAGGGCACACTCATCCTAGCAATTGAGAGAATTCGATGCCCATTACCTGTAATCTGTATAAAAATTGCACACACACACACACACACACACACACACACACACACACACACACACACACACACACACACACACACAGAACTAAACATGCAATGGTGAGGAGTGATACATTGTGTAGATCCTGATTAGTAGGTGACTATGACTCCCTCCCTTAACCACATTAGTCACGACATATAGAAAATTAAAACAAACACATACACAACACACATGCAAGTATGGAGTAAGTATCCATAGTCAACATAAAACATCATCATAATCCTAATTGTAATCATTATATAAAAGCATTTAACCATCATCAGATGAGTAACTATGAATCATGGTAACACATAAATATCCCAAGTAGAAAGTATCTCATCAATATATATAAGCAAATCATGAAGATGGTATCAATCCATGTGGGTAACCAGGAACCACTACA